>PRKT01000119.1:762278-792278 GCA_003671525.1 Saccostrea glomerata
GGGATTCTGGTGTTAGGGCGGGGCTCTATTGATTATATAGTGAAAATACATTAAATCTTTGAAAAATTTCTTCTTTGCTCCTGGGTATTAAGCAGATGAACTACCTATATAGTTATGATGAGCAAGAATGTCTCTTTGCAAATTATAAATTTTATGGCCCCAGGGTCAGGGATTCCAGTGTTAGGGCGGGGCTCTATTGATTATATAGTGCAAATACATTAAATCTTTGAAAATTTTCTTCTTTGCTCCTAGGTATTAAGCAGATGAACTACCTATATAGTTATGATAATCTTCCAGAATTGTGAATTTCAAGGCCCCAGGGTCAGGGGTTCCATAGAGGGGGGGGGGCTGTATGTATATACTGAAAATATAATATATGATGAATTGTTTGAAACCTGCTCCTTGGTATTAATCAAATATTTTTGAAAAGCAAGAATGCCTGTACAAAAATTGTTCAATGTGTGGATCTAGGCCTAAGGGTCAGGGGTTCATGTGTGGTAGGGACACTACTGATTATTGCTGAATATTACTGATTAGTTGAAATGCCTTTTTTGTTCCCCTACCCTGCCTATGGGTATTAAGTAACCAAACTAAGCAACTGCTAAGTGTATAGTTATGATGACCAATGGACTTCCAGCTCTTTCAAAATTGTGAATGCCATAGCATCTGGCTTAAAATATGAATCAAATTCAATCACTGGAAAGTTGTTGCATAATGCTCAGGTGACCTATAAGGCCCATGGGCCTCTTGTTTCACTTCTTATTTCATGTGTACATTACCTGTGACAAAACTTCAGATACTTACAATTTGCAATTTAGCACTTCACTCTAATCAATAAAATCGTTAAAGCAGAGGATCAAAACACCCTCAATTTGTTTTCTGTATTGGAAAAAGAGATGTGTATATTTTTAGGTCACCTGAGTAAACTCAGGTAACCTATTGCTATCTGTTTTCGTCCGTCGTCGTGCGTTGTGAGTTAACATTTGAACATTTTCAACTTCTTCTCAGCAACCACTGAACCAATTTAAACCAAATTTGGCACAAAGCATCTATGGTTGAAGGGGAACAAAAATTGTGAATTTCATGATCCCTGCCCCCCTGGGGCATGAGGGGTGGGGCCAAAACCACTAAAATTAATGCATTCTTTAAAAATCTTCTTCTTTACTCCTGGACATCAAGCAGTCAAACTGTTTGCATGATTGTAATCAGCATTGAGTCCTCTACCAAAATTGTGAAATTCATTAACAGTGTCCAAAATCATCACAGTTATACATATACAAAACAGAACAAAACAAACATTGTATAATGAACAGAGAGTTAGTTATCTTCTTTTAGGATGTATAGAATGTACATTATAAGTGGCCTATGTATAATATCTGCAATATGCCTATATTGAACTATGTTGTTTTCTCTTATTAAAATTTGCATTGATTATATAGTGAAAATACATGAATTCTTTGAAAATCTTCTTCTCTGCTCCTAGGTATTAAATAAACTAACTAAGTGCATAGTTATGATGAGCATGAGTGCCTCTACCAAAATTTTGAATTTTAGGGACCCAGGGTCAGGGGTTCTGGTGTTAGGGCAGGGCTCTATTGATTATATAGTGAAAATACATGAATTCTTTGAAAATCTTCTTCTCTTCTCCTGGGTATTAAAAAGATTAAGTAAGTGCATAGTTATGATGAGCACGAGTGCCTCTATCACAGTTTTGAATTTTAGGGACCCAGGGTCATGGGTTCTGGTGTTAGGGCAAGGCTCTATTGATTATATAGTGAAAATACATTAATTCTTTGAAAATCTTCTTTTCTGCTCCTGGGTATTAAATAAACTAACTAAGTGCATAGTTATGATGAGCATGAGTGCCTCTACCAAAATTGTGAATTTTGACCTATAAGGCCCATGGGCCTCTTGTTCATAAAGTTACTGCATGTACAATTAATCCATTGTTTTATTCTGACAGGAAAGTGATAGATAAGATAGAGCAGTCTGAGTTTGATGGATTTGAGTATGTGAACCCCCTGCTGATGTCACTGGAGGACTGCGTATAGTGGGGTCATTAGCCACACCCATAAATCAAGATGACAATGCTTTGTATCAGAGCCGGGAACCAGACAATCTTCTTCATGTACCTCAACCTTGCTGAGAGAATGCTGAGAAAATGGCCTAGTCCAGGGTTGTGAGGAGTAATCAGTGATTGTGGATATTGATGCTAATCATTTTGTGATATATGTTTAATACAGAATAAGTTATTTGCAACTTTTTGCAATATTTTACCAAAAGATTACAGTTTCTTACTCAGACACCGGATTTTACCTGTTTCATGTCTTTAAGTGTTTTTTGGTGAATTGTTTTGTGTATAAATTCTTGAGATTCTAATGTTCAGTGTTCTTTTTAAAACTGTGCTGAAAAGAGAAAAAGATATTTATATACTATTGGTTTGTAGATTCAATGTCTTTTCTTTGGTAGGAGCCCTGTATTGTGGATGGGGTGAACTTTTTTTGCAATATCATAAAGGCATTTTTGTACAACGAAAGAGTTAAATTACTGCTACTGATGCAGAGTATTACTTCTTAATGTATGTTCATTTACATCTTATTTGTGTAGAAAATATTTTTCTTCAGATCATTAGATCATTATCCGTAGATTTTGAAGTAAACTCCTTTTTTTGGTACACTCTGAATGTGTCAAAAATGAAGTGTTTGAAAAGAAGAAAAAAATAGAGATCTGATTTAATGTGTAGTCAATCATGTCTGTTTCATTATTTTTTGATTCTTTGAATTCATACTTTTCACAGGCTACAACTAAGGTGAAAATTACACTGTACTGTGTTTAACAGTCAGTGAAAAGATAAATTTCTTTGTAAAGGGAAGCAGTATTGTATTTTCATTTCCAAACAAATTTGCTAGTGTTTATTTGTTCTAGTTGTTTGATGTAAAATTTGAAGACCAAGTGCAATGTTATTTTTTCATGTTAGTCATATGAAGTGCTGCATTGATGTTTATGTTATTACAAATTTGCCACTTTGATTACTTTTTTTATTGCTGAAGTTGGAAAGATAGATTTTGGAAGGAGAAATGTTCTTTTAATTTTCATTAACCTTTGTATTTGTCAAAACTTTTGAATGTAAGTACAATATCTACTAAGAAATATATTTTATAGTAAACGTATCTATCAATTTATGTTCAATAGTCAATTTTTAATACATTTAGCATATCAACTTAATATTGTGCCCAATAGCTACTGGGCATACTATTGGTCATAATGTACATGTATTTATATTGGATTAAGTCATTAGTACTAAATCAAAAAATGTCAAATAACATCTATACAACAATTATTATATTAAATGTATCACTATTATTGTCTTCCATGGGAAAAAAAACCTGTGGATTTTTTTAAGGGGGGATATTTAATTTCATACTTGTACTGCCTATCCAATTTACATGTATATTTATCACTCATTTAATTATTTACTTATGTAATTATCAATTGTTCATGTAATGATTTGATGGTGATTAACTTTACTTTTTTGGTTTAATAATTTATTATTTTTGTATGGAAACATATCCAATATTACGCATCATGTTTACCTTAGAAATACGGCAGTTTAATGATTCACAGATCTGGGAAAAACCTGTTTTATAAATATGATGAATGAAAAAAAAATTCTCCATTAAATTGCAAACTTGGGAACAAATTTTTCCATTGAAGATCATGTACAAACTAGGTGATTTACATTTTGTTTGATTAGTTTTGTTTAAAATGACCAAATGTTTTTTACAAATTGTACTCACAGAGGCATTCCAAGTAAGTTTTGCTTTAATTTGATTTTATGTTATTTTTGTGCAAAAGGTACAATTGGTTGTGATATTAAAAATAATGTGTACATTATATGTTTTGTCCTGATTTCAGAGAATAAATCATTTATGACCAAAAGTTATCTTTTTCATCAATTTCAAAAGATCCGAAGTTCAACAAACAAAAACCAATAAGGACTTAATTTCAATATTTTTTTCTTATTTATATAATTTTTATACCCCCCTGCAAACAAAGTTTGGGGGTATATAGGGATCAGCTTGTCAGTCTGTCTGTGCAAACATGTCTGGTCCAAATCTATCTTATGGAGGAACATTAGAATATACTACTTCACATGAAAATTGCTCATGATCTAAGGGTTAGTCATGACCTTGACCCAAGGTCATTTGGGGAAGTTCAAGGTCACTGGAAGAAATAGTTCATAATTTGTGTCTGGTCCATATCTTTCTTATGGGTAAACTTGGTAAGTTCCTATTTCAAACAAAGATTCCTCATGACCTAAGGGTGTGTCATGACCTTGACCCAAGTCATCTGTGCAAGTTCAAGGTCACTGAAAGAAAATTTTTATAATTTATGTTTGGTACATATCTTTATTATGTAAAAACTTGAATCTACTACTTCATGGTCCATATTTTTCGTATGGATAAACTTGGAGGGTTCCTTATTTACACATAGATTGCTTTTAACCTGAGGGTGTGTCATGACTGACCCAAGGTCATATGTGCAAGTTCAAGGACACAGAAAAAAAAATCATAATTCATGTCTGATCCATTTCTGTCCTATAGATAAACATGGTGAGTTCCCATTTTACACAAATATTGCTTATGACCTGAGGTTTTGTCATGACTTTGAACCAAGGTCATTTATGCAAGTTTAAGGTCACTGACAGAAATATTTCATAATTCGTGTCTGGTCTGTATTTTGTCCCTTTTGGACAGTTCTAATTTTTTCGGGAGGGGGGGGGGTTATAAACATTTTGTGTTGTGTCATAGATGTATATAAGCAAAAACAAAACATGAACTTTGAAATATCAGAAAAAATCTTTTTAATTTTTTTTCTCAAGAATCACTGGACCATGAAAATGAAACATATGACAGTTTTCTGGGTCGGTGTGAATTCTGGAATTCATGGCCACCAAGAGTTGCTTAGGAACAATAGGGGATCAAATGTTTGCAAAGGAGTGCAGATGTATTTTTTATTCTTTGAAGAAAAATAAAAGAATCATTAATTTTTAATACAATTTCAAGTATGTAATTATTGTTAATTTTAATTTTATTTTAAACTATGAAGCATGGGCTGCTGTTTTTGAGGTGTTCATCAATATTGATAATAGTCGAAATTTTTTTTTTAAATGCATTTTACAAAATGCCTGACCATCGGAAAAGAATTTGTTTCCAAAGACTTTAATTGTTAATCATTTTGATGCTATGGTCTGCAGATTTTTAGACTCTTTGGACATATGGTGGGGTCATAATATGGGGTAACATTTTTAAGGGAATAAACAAATCTGAAGTTTTGCAGCGTCATAAATTCAGGTGAGCGCTGTGGTCCCTTGGCCTCTTGATCAATGTCGTATCTCGTTTAACCAAGGTCAGAAGACCATGCCTGACAGTTATATAGGACACCATTTAGATGTGGACAAGGGTGCCCAAAACCATAGCGGCTATATAAACCGGTCTCATCTGCCTTGCGCTCCTTGTCTTGACCCATCGTCGCAAACCACGGGTTTTGAGTCCGCAAGCTTCCTCAAACGTGATGATAGAGAGAATCGACGTGAATCACCCGTGGGTTACCGACGATGGTCATGACCGGGGAAATGGGAAAACTGGAGGACAGTTTAGTGTGTAAATAATGGTCTAATGGTTATGAATAACATCATTCATGCATCAGTCAACTTAATGGTAGATTGTATTTGCCGACAAGATCATTATATCGACCATGACTTACAAAACAAATTTTAAACAAGGATGTTGATATCCCTGTATTATCAACTTGTTTGTCAATATCATGCCTCGTTTCAGAAATTGCCAATGCGTACGTATAGAGCATGCTCTTGTGTATTAATTGGGAAACATAATCCCAATATGCAGATGATTATTGCTACAGAAGTAATGGAAGTTGATAGAAAAGTTGAAAAATATTTATCAAACAAGAGACAAAAAGAAAAAAAAACGAAATCATTATGCATGTCAGTTTTTATTTACAATTACGTTCAAAGAACTGGACGGAAAATTCAAATTTTGCTGCCCAAAGTCTTCAACCTTTACTAGTATTCTGGAATGACATTCTGTATATTTTTTGGAGTGAACTGCGGTACTAGGGAACTCAAAAGAAGCCCCGCATTCGGACAAATTTTTGGGACCTACTAAGTACGTAACTCCAAAGGAGTTGCATTTGGACCCATTTTATCGTAGTATTTGAAATTAACTTTGTTAAGTAGTCATTAGTTTTACTACATTTAAGAACTGATGCTAGATAGGATCCAGCGGAACTTCATTTCGCTTAACACTTTCCAGATATTGTGTTAGTATGTTTATCTCACTGATGTTGACATTTTACGAATTCCTAGAATTTCAAACATTTCCCAGTAGAGTGAAATCATTCCCGAATTTATTTAAATGGACCACTTTGTAAATTCTTCTTGATCATTTACTTTGCCGGACAGTTAATAATTCTTTATGGGTGAAGTTTCTGTGTTCAGTAAGGAAAGAACGAAGTATGCGCATACAGCCAAAATCCTTTACAACAAAAACCCTCGACGAAACCCACAGAAGGTGTCTGGGGAGGGTGCGGCCTGGGGTCTGACAGCACTATCAGTGGCTCCCGGTGTTGACTCCTGGCTTGTCTGAGGAACGGCGTCAACTTCGGTACTCTTGATATCAGCTTCCTTCCTGGCTCTCCGTTCTTCATTATAGAAAAAACACATTTTTAATAGGAACAAAATATATATTTGAATCTTTAAGTAGATATAATCATCAGTACATGCAAGGATATGTAGAATTTGCGGGCCAAATCTCAAACAGATCTCCCCCAAAAAAGAGAGGAGACTGCACGAGGATCATTTTGTGAATTTTTAGATACACGTATAGGAAAATTCAATTTTGCAGCCAAAAGTCTTCAAACTTCATCCCGGACTGACATGGAGTGAACTGCTGTACAAAATGGGACCTACTAAGTGACTCCAATCCTAGTATTTGACATGAAGTTTGTTTAGTTGTCATCAGTTTTACTACATTAAATAACTGATGCTAGATAGGACCCAGAGTAACTTCATTTTGCTTTGCTTTTTCCAGGTATTACCAAGTTCATCGTATTCATCGATATCGTCATTTTACGAATTCCTCGAATTACAATCATTTTTCCTCATTGATTTGGTGAATATATTTTCTACTTTATTAAACATGAATCTCCTTGTCAAGTCGTTTTAATCATTTAATTTGCCGGACAGTTAATATATAGTTCTTTATGAGTAAAGGTTCATTGTTAAATAGAGGAATGGACGAAGTTTGCGCACGCAGCCAAATTCTTTTACAACAAAAACCCTCGACGAAACCCACAGAAGGTGTCTGGGGAGGGTGTGGCCTGGGGTCTGACAGCACTATCAGCGGCTCCCGGTGTTGGGTCCTGGCTTGTCATAGGAATGGCGTCAACTTCTGTTCTCTTGATTTCAGCTTCCTTCCTGGCTTTTCGCTCTTCGTGATAGAAGAAAAAATATTTAGGAACAAAAATATATACTTGAATATTTTAGTAGACATAATCATCAGTAATTGCAAGAATATGTAGAACTAGCGGGCCAAATCTAAAAAAAGATTAAAAAAAAGAAAAAAAAAAAAAAGAGAGAGAAGACTGCATGAAGATCATTTTTGTCAATTGTTAGATTCTTTATAGAGATTTGTTAGATACTTCATATAGATAAATCCAGCCAGATAATACAAATACATGTATACCTTGTATTTTAGATGACACCCATTTGTATGTATACTGTACAGACAAGTAAACCAAATGCATCGTGACGATCATAGTGATCTTTTGTGAAAATGTTGACAATGTTCAATAGAAACACACTCGTCTTCTTATTGTGACGTCAGAACTTTCATCAGACTAGTTACGTTGGTTAATTATGACGTCATAATGAATAAACATTTGATATGCAACCATCATGCATTTGGTTTCCGTATCCGAATAATGTCCTGATCAACCACTTTTCTTCTTGGAAACATCTTTCTCGTCATAAGTAGAATATTCGTAATAAAACAACTGAGAACTTTTTTTTCAAAATATTTTCAAGGACCACTGAAGTAGAAAAGGTGGAACTTGTGTTGAAACTTCTAAATAAATGGTGGTAATGTACATCCAAATTTTTTAACCAAGACACCATTGGTCAGGTTTAGCCACAACTAGGGGTCAAATACTCTGTACTAGTACAAAAGAAAAAAGGTTTTTTCAGAAGAACCGCTGCACCAATTGAGATGAAACTTATATGAAGGTTAGGATTTAGTGTGGAAACTAAAGAATCCACGGGTAAGTTTAGGCGAAAATAGGGAATCAAAAGCTGTGCATGGAATTTTATATTTTTTTTTTTTCATTTTCCAATACACATTACCTAGTTGTGTGAGTTTATTTTTTCTACTTTTGTCCCCCGCTTTCGCGAAAGCGAGTTGACAAAATATCATTAGTCCGTCAGTCTGTCACATAAACTTTAATTTTTTTCATCATAACTTTTGAATGAAGAGATGGGGCTTTCATATTTCATATGTTCATTTCCAAACTATTATGATTTTTGAGCCGGCGACTTTGATCTACGTTTCGAGATTTTTTTCCCCTTATAACCTTCGACTGATCTTTCAAAATTGACATAATGATTACCTGTAACAAGATGTTTCAGAGCATATAATTTTGACCCCTTAACTTCGTGTTTGACATAATTTTTAAAAATTTTAATTTTCATGGTTAATTTGAATGCCATATAATTTGACATGATATGCCATAAATAATGGCATCCCATCCAATATGACACCGAAAACGGAGGACCAAAATTCTTTAAATTGGCCTGTTTGATTATGGATTTAAGGTTTAAAGTTGGCTACAATTTTGATTAATTCGTCTGAAAGTCAAATTAAATAAAAGCTGACATGTTGATGGCAAGTGATAAGGGTTTATCGCTAATATTAGAAAGGGAAGTTGACGAAAGAATAAAAAAAATTATTTTACCATAATTTTCACGAACGTATACAGATTTAATACAAAAAGAAAGAAATAACGAAACCATTATATTAAGCATATAGATTTTATTTTCAAGTACATTCTGTGGACTGAGAAGAAAATTCAATTTTGCAGCCAAAAGTCTTGAACAATCTTTATCCCGGACTGACATGGAGTGAACTGTTGTACAGAATGGGACCTACTAAGTGACCCCAAAGAAGCCATAATTGAGACCAGTTGATTCTAGTATTTGACATGAAGTTTGTTTAGTTGTCATCAGTTTTACTACATTTAAGAACTGATACTAGATAGGATTCAGAGCAACTTCATTTTACTTTTCATTTCCCAGGTCTTGTGTTGTTCATCGTGTTCATCGATATCGTCATTTTACGAATTCCTCGAATTTCAATCAATTTTCCTCATTGATTTGGTGAAGATGTTATCTTCTTTATTAAACATGGACTTCCTTGTAAAGGCTTTTTAATCATTAACATTGCCGGACAGTTTATGTATAATTCTTTATGGGTGAAGGTTCAGTATTCATTAGAGGAATGGGCGAAGTATGCGCACACAGCCAAAATCCTTTACAACAAAAACCCTCGACGAAACCCACAGAAGGTGCCTGGGGAGGGTGCGGCCTGGGGTCTGACAGCACTATCAGCGGCTCCCGGTGTTGACTCCTGGCTTGTAATTTGGCTGCGTGCGCAAACTTCGTCCATTCCTCTATTTAACAATGAACCTTTACTCATAAAGAACTATATATTAACTGTCCGGCAAATTAAATGATTAAAACGACTTGACAAGGAGATTCATGTTTAATAAAGTAGAAAATATATTCACCAAATCAATGAGGAAAAATGATTGTAATTCGAGGAATTCGTAAAATGACGATATCGATGAATACGATGAACTTGGTAATACCTGGAAAAAGCAAAGCAAAATGAAGTTACTCTGGGTCCTATCTAGCATCAGTTATTTAATGTAGTAAAACTGATGACAACTAAACAAACTTCATGTCAAATACTAGGATTGGAGTCACTTAGTAGGTCCCATTTTGTACAGCAGTTCACTCCATGTCAGTCCGGGATGAAGTTTGAAGACTTTTGGCTGCAAAATTGAATTTTCCTCTCAATGCACTGTATTTAATAGTAAATAAAATTTATATGCATAATAATTATAATGATTTTGTTATTCTTTCTCTTTTTATTTTAAACTAAATCTGTATACGTTTGTTGAGAGTTATTGTAAAATAATTTTTATTTATTCTATCGTCAACTTTCCTTTCTAATATAAGCGATAAACCCTTATCACTAATCTCAGCGAGAGTCGTGGTGACTAAAATTTTGGTCTGGCGCCCACTACGAATCTCAGAGCAATCCCATAAAACGTTATTCGGTGTTTTTTTCCCCGAATTCGACCGCTTGTTACGGGCTGAGTAATTCGGGCTGAAATGAATTAGCTGTCCACTTCAACTTTTTCATTTGAACATCGTAGTGGACGCCAGACCAAAATTTAAGTCCCTACAAATCTCACTGTGATAACTAGTACCTTATAACCTGCAAATCAACTTGTCAGCTTTTATCTAATTTGACTTTCATCAAAATTCCTCAAAATTGTAGCCATATCTAAACCTGAAGTCCATAATCTAACAAGCCAATTCAAAGAATTGAAGTCCCATGCTTTCTGTGTCTTGGTAGATGAGATGGCATATCAAGTCAAATCATGCCATTCAAAAGTAACCACCAAAATTGAAATTGTTGAATACCAGTATTAGGTCTAACATGAAATCAAGGGGTCAACTCAAAACATGCTCGGAAACATCTTATTACAGGTAATGCACATGTCAAATTTGAAAGCTCAATCTCTTCTCAATGAACAGTTGTAAGGAAATATAATATTCTTGAAAAGTAGACATACTTAGCAACTTCAAGGTCACTGGCGCAAAAAATTCTAATGTTTTTGGAAAGTCTTGTCACAGATAATGTACATGTGAAATATGAGAGCCCTATTTTTTCATTCAAAAGCTATGACTAGGATTAAAGTTTTTGAGGCAGACTGACAGACGAATGAGATTTGTCAACTTCCTTTCGCGAAAGCGGGAAATGAAAATAGAAAAATTAAACTCACAAAACTTGGTAAAGTTTATTGGGAAATCAAATCAAATCTTATTTTAACATTCCTACAAAACTTTTGATCCCCTATATTCGCCTAAGCATCCCCGTGGGGTCTTTAATTTCTACACTAAATCCTAACCTTCATATTTATATGAATTTGATAAGTTTCATTTTAACAGGTGCAGCAGTTTTGGAGAAAGGCTTCTTTTTTAGCTCTACTGGTCAGAGACCAGAAGAGCTTATGCGATAGTAATGCGTCCGTCGTCCGTCCGTCTGTCTGTCTGTCTGTAAACAATTTTTCAAAACGCTACTCCTCCTACAGTTTTGGTTTGATTTCAATATAACTTGGCATACAAGTAGACTACACTAAGATACATAATTCTGTGTATCGGTTTTTGATTTCAACGAACGGTATTGCCGTGGTTACTAAAAATAGAAATTTTTTGTGAAAATCATCCAAAATGCTACTTCTTCTACAGTTTAAGTTTGATTTCAATTTTACTTGGCACACAAGCAGACTATGCTAAGACACATATTTTTGTGTATCAGTTTTTGATTTCAACGAACGGTGTTGCCGTGGTTACTGAAAATTGAAATTCTTTGAAAATCATTTAAAATGCTTCTTCTCCTACAGTTTAAGTCTGATTTCAATATAACTTGGCACACAAGTAGACTTCACTTAGATACATAATTCTGTATATCGGTTTTTGATTCCGATGAACGGTATTGCCGTGGTTACTAAGAATAGATAAATTTTGGTGAAAATCATTCAAAATGCTACTTCTCCTACAGTTTTGGTCTGATTTTAATATAACTTGGCACACAAGCAGACTACACTGAGATACATAATTATCAGTTTTGTGTTTTTGATTTTGATGACTTATGTTGCCATTGTAATTTAAATTGAAAATTCTGTAAAATTTTATTAAAAGCTACTCCTACAGTTTTAGTCTTATGGCAATCTTGCCTGAAAAAGAGATCATTATTCTATTTATTGCTTTTGTAAAGTTTTAAGTCTTTACTGCTACTTTTCTCTTTCTTTATTATAAGTACAAACCAGTAGAGCTACAGTCTCGACAGAGACTTCTGGTTTTCTTATGTAATAATACTGAGTATTTGATCCCTAAATGTGCCCAAACTGACCAAGGGTTTCATGGATTGGTAAAAAAAATTTAGAATTACATTATACATGTATCTAGAAGTTTCAACACAATTTCAATCTTTTTCTATACTTTAGTGGTCCTTAATTTTTTTTTTTACTTTTGACTAGAAAGGTATTTTCAAGAAGAAAAGTCAAGTGGTCATAATGAGGGATCTGCTGGTCATTTAGCGGATACGGAACCGAAGGCATGATGGTTGCATATATCAAAGGTCTCTTTACTATGACGTCAAAATTACCCAACGTAACAATCTGATGAAAGTTTTGACGTCACAATAAGAAGACGATTGTGTTTCTATTGTCAACATTTTGACAAAAGATCACCATGATCGTCACGATGCATTTGGTTTACTTGTCTGTACAGTATACATACAACTGGGTGTCATCTAAAATACAAGGTATTAGCATTATCTAGTTGCATTTATCGATATAAAGTACGTGTATCTAAAAATTCACAAAATGATCCTCGTGCAGTCTCCTCTCTTTTTTGGGGGAGATCTGTTTGAGATTTGGCCCGCAAATTCTACATATCCTTGCATGTACTGATGATTATATCTACTTAAAGATTCAAATATATATTTTGTTCCTATTAAAAATGTGTTTTTTCTATAATGAAGAACGGAGAGCCAGGAAGGAAGCTGATATCAAGAGTACCGAAGTTGACGCCGTTCCTCAGACAAGCCAGGAGTCAACACCGGGAGCCACTGATAGTGCTGTCAGACCCCAGGCCGCACCCTCCCCAGACACCTTCTGTGGGTTTCGTCGAGGGTTTTTGTTGTAAAGGATTTTGGCTGTATGCGCATACTTCGTTCTTTCCTTACTGAACACAGAAACTTCACCCATAAAGAATTATTAACTGTCCGGCAAAGTAAATGATCAAGAAGAATTTACAAAGTGGTCCATTTAAATAAATTCGGGAATGATTTCACTCTACTGGGAAATGTTTGAAATTCTAGGAATTCGTAAAATGTCAACATCAGTGAGATAAACATACTAACACGTACAATATCTGGAAAGTGTTAAGCGAAATGAAGTTCCGCTGGATCCTATCTAGCATCAGTTCTTAAATGTAGTAAAACTAATGACTACTTAACAAAGTTAATTTCAAATACTACGATAAAATGGGTCCAAATGCAACTCCTTTGGAGTTACGTACTTAGTAGGTCCCAAAAATTTGTCCAAATGCGGGGCTTCTTTTGAGTTCCCTAGTACCGCAGTTCACTCCAAAAAATATACAGAATGTCATTCCAGAATACTAGTAAAGGTTGAAGACTTTGGGCAGCAAAATTTGAATTTTCCGTCCAGTTCTTTGAACGTAATTGTAAATAAAAACTGACATGCATAATGATTTCGTTTTTTTTTTCTTTTTGTCTCTTGTTTGATAAATATTTTTCAACTTTTCTATCAACTTCCATTACTTCTGTAGCAATAATCATCTGCATATTGGGATTATGTTTCCCAATTAATACGCAAGAGCATGCTCTATACGTACGCATTGGCAATTTCTGAAACGAGGCATGATATTGACAAACAAGTTGATAATACAGGGATATCAACACCCTTGTTTAAAATTTGTTTTGTAAGTCATGGTCGATACAATGATCTTGTCGGCAAATACAATCTACCATTAAGTTGACTGATGCATGAATGATGTTATTCATAACCTTTAGACCATTATTTACACACTAAACTGTCCTCCAGTTTTCCCATTTCCCCGGTCATGACCATCGTCGGTAACCCACGGGTGATTCACGTCGATTCTCTCTATCATCACGTTTGAGGAAGCTTGCGGACTCAAAACCCGTGGTTTGCGACGATGGGTCAAGACAAGGAGCGCAAGGCAGATGAGACCGGTTTATATAGCCGCTATGGTTTTGGGCACCTCCATGTAAAGCTGCTTTTGTAAATTGCTCTCTTACAAACACCCTTTTCACCATTTTTGTTCAGTGTAAATATGTTAATTTTAAATCATGACAGTTTTTTTTTTCCTTTATATGTATCCACATATATGTATAACCTAAGGGGGGGGCTAGATAAAGCAGAAAAGCGCTTTCCAATTTTCCCGCCAAATGACGTCACTAGAGTGGAAGCTGATTACGGAAGTGGCAGGCGAGCGCATCGAAAGGATGAGTAACACATGAATGGAGTGTTGATTTCGGGGCCCCAACAAAAACATCAAACATGCAGGAACATTTTATTTGACATGATGTATTTAATAAGGTAAGTAAACTGTTATAAACCATGCATTCTGCAAACATGTTTTGTTTTTCCGCTGAAATGACCTGATTTAGCCGAGTCGGGATGAGTCATCATCTTCATTTTCTCGAGGAGGTTTTGTGGTTCATTTTTTTTCATTCGGTAAGAATACTATTTCAAAGATAGAATTATATTTATGATTTACTTTTGCTTGAGTAATAATTTTATTCCTATTTTTATGTAGACTTAGTCTGGCAGATGGCTTTCATTTAGTTTCAAATTGCATACATTTGTGCAGCATATAGGCTGTAGGCCTACAGATTGAAGATTTTTTGCCAAAAAGGCCTAAAGAATGGGGTTTAATATTAAGAGGAAGATTTTTGGTAGTACATGTATTATTTGTTTGGTTTCTCAATCAAGTTGATGTTTGGATAATTATTGAAGATACACCATCGCCCATGGATTCTTTGGATTCCAAGCATTTATCTATAATTTCTGATAAATACTTACAATTACTTTCAATCACGTAGAAATATGACGAAAAGAGGATTAACATTTCCTATATTATAAAATTTCCAATGTTGACATTCATTGTTCAGGGGCAATTTATTTTATACAATATTACATACTGCATTTGATTTCCAAACCTCTTAAGGTGAAACTTGCATGGAAGGGTGGGGTGGGGGTGCTCAAACCATAAAAACAACTTGTCATGCATTTCTTTTGTGAATTTATGAAGATATCTGTAATTTGTTCATTCTCTACTGAAATAATTACTGGCAACATTTTTAAAATATTAGGGCTTACATCAAAGATGATATTTTTTTTTTTTAAAAAAGGGGGGAGGGGTATTTTAACTTGTCATTTTTGAATTCTGTGATGGTAAGACATAATCAATCACAAGTGACCAGATAGCTCAGTTGGTAGATCAGACAAGCACCTGACTGGTCAGGAGATTCAGGGGATCTGGGTTAGAATCCCTCTCTGGTCCATCACATTTTTCACCTTTCCTGTTGTAGTCATATTCATGTTTGTATCGAAAAGTAAACAAAAAAGTTAATTTCAAAAAACATGAAAAAGATAAGTTTTTCACCCATGGATGTAATTGTTGAGTTACTAATGGCTCCGGCCCCAGTCCCAAAAAGTGGTGCGAGAGCCCTGCCTCGATATCTCAAATTCTCAGATATTTCGATTTTGTTTCAGTCCCATCAGGTTCCAGATACTGAAGTTTGTCTGTATTATCTTCAAACAATAAATCCAATAACCAAATTCCATACTAAATTGTCTCTTATAGTTGTACACTACATTGTTTAAACAGTCTTAAAACTCTATTAATGTATCATAAATTATTAATTTCTTCCTTTCCTTTCTGTGTAAAACCCCTGATCATAAAAACTATTGCACAAAGGTAAAAATTATTAAAGAAAATTATAACAAGGTTTAAAATAATGAAGAAAAAAAACCTTATACATTCTAAAGTAAACTATTTTTCTGAAGGTGTAATGCCTCACCAAAGTAAACATAGATTACAGTTATTGTGCATGATGACCACTGTTGGTACAGGAAGGGTTTTTTGTCTGTAATTTTTTTTGATTTGGAACTATCAAACACGGCATATCCTTTTTTTGTCGGCAATAAAAAAATAATTGAAAACTTGACAAATTCTGATAAAGAACATCAATAATGAGGAGGCTTTTACAGCCTCACTACCCCGTGGCTACTGATAAAGGTACTTTACTGATTTTTTTTGACGTTCGGTTATATAAACAGTACTCACATTGTCTCAGACGAAGCGTATCAATCAAGGGAAAGACTCCGTATCCGTCAGGGGACCATGACGGACAGCTTCAAAATGAAAGTAGGGTGCGTTCTGCATCAATGCGAACGTCTCAATACAAACTTACCTTTTTGCAATGGCGCGATTTCTCCTCCGGCTATGATCTACTTTGTGTTTGTCCGCTTGGTTGGTTTGTGTCTGGGAAACAAAGTAGGTCATCTGCGGATCAACCACGCAAATAGATAACTGATAACAAATTGGACCCTGCTTATCAGTGCAGAAGGATATTGATTTTCCATTCAACCCTGTCAGCATGCGCGAAGTGGCACGTGACGCTTTGTGGGGAGCAAAAACTGTGATAAATCTCGAGAGGCGGATCAATATTCGTAACACGATCTGACACTGCGCTGTAACCATTTTATTAATATTGAGTAGATACATAGGGTGTGATAAATCGGCTCTTATTTGCACGAAAAGAATTGTTTTTGATGAAAAAATTTAATGTTAGAAAAAGAGAGTGTCAAATTAAAACTGCAATGTGATAAAATAGTGTTGATTTTACTTTTTTCATTTCAAGTACTTAAAATTTTTCACACTCAACAAAAACCCTCGACGAAACCCACAGAAGGTGTCTGGGGAGGGTGCGGCCTGAGGTCTGACAGCACTATCAGCGGCTCCCGGTGTTGGGTCCTGGCTTGTCTGAGGAACGGCGTCAACTTCGGTACTCTTGATTTCAGCTTCCTTCCTGGCTCTTCGTTCTTCATGAGAGAAAATATTTAGAAAAAGAAAGATATGCATGTACGTGCATCAGTGATTGCAAGGATGGGTAGGATAAGCGGGCCAAATCTTACAGACAGATCAAAATAAAAGAGCAAGGAGACTGCATGAAGATAATTTTGATACATTTACCCTACCAGATAATGCAAATACTAAGTACCTTGTATTTTAGATGACACCCAGTTGTATGTATACTGTACAGACAAGTAAACCAAATGCATCGTGACGATCATGGTGATTTTTTGTCAAAATGTTGACAACAATAGAAACACAATCTTCTTCTTATTGTGACGTCAAAACTTTCATCAGATTGTTACGTTGGGTAATTGTGACGTCATAATAGAAAGCATCCTGCATTTGGTTTCCTTATCCGCTAAATGACCGATATCTTATTCTTATGATTCTAGTAAAAAGAACTTCCATCATTTCTTTATAAACTTTCCTGGCAGAAAGAAACTCTCTTTGCATAATTTAATTGTATGTCCTTGGACTTAAATGTCTTGTACAAAATATTTATCTTGAAATGTACTGTACAGTTCAAAATATAAACTTTGATCATGTAAACTTTAATATTGCTTCAATGAAGATACACAAATGATAATCCTCTGCTTCTGATGGTTTGTCTCAAGTTTTTATCTCCATCAAAGCTTCACAAGACAGAACAGAAAACAATCAATCATACAATACTCCTCATTTATTGATATTATTTTGAATTGTATAAACTGAACACTAATAGACAAAAAGTTTACACAATGGCATATATCAGGATAGATACTGATAATACATGAATACATAAGTCTGTAAATCAAAAGCCCATACAAAAACATTGAAATTTAATGAATAGTCTAGGAAAAAGTTTAATCACAAATTGTCTGCCATTTGTGCGAAAAAAATATTGCAAATCAACCAATTATTGAAGGCAAGCACCTGCTGTATTTTGACTAGATGTGAAATTGTGCACATGTCCCTTAATATTTCTAGGACACTTCAAGTCTATCTCAGTGTACAATTTTTGCACTCAAAGACATGATCAAAACTTACAACAACCAAGCGAAAATTCAAATTAATTTTTTTTTAAGAAATCATGAATGTTTGTTGGAGGATCAATGTGGATTTTTTTTGCGTGATCCTTACCCATGAATTTACATCCAATATACTATAGCTGTCATTGTATCAGGTGACTGAATCCTACATACATGTACAGTGTATATACAAGGTATTCACCAAATTACTTCCTCCAGATGGTTTGGTTTAATATCTTAGAAATTTGAATCCAAACCCACCAAAATTACAATTATTCCGAAGTATTTAAATGGAAATGTTATTCATTCCTTGGAAAAACAAAATGATTGTCCTATGAATATGTGAAGGATTTTAATTAATTTAAACATCTTTCACTCCAAATAAATAAAATTTTCCCTATCAAAATATAGAGTGTTTGTTATCAAAATCAAATATATTGCTAATATTTTTTGTATCCATTTACTGTTCATGCAATTTTAAGTATACCAGCAAAATTGAATAGGATTAACATTAGGTTAGCTTTTTAGTTTACTAGTATTAATTGCCCACATTGGAAACAGTTTGACTAGCAGGAACATATTGCACAGGGTTCTCAATTTCAAAAGTATATATTTAAGCAATCCATGAATTACAATGTATAGGATAAATGGAGGTTGCCTTGATAAACAAAGTTATAACATATACAGTATACACACAGAAAATATCAAAGCCTGAGTGGAGATAGGATTTCTTATAAAACATTAAAACACTGCATTTCAGTTCAAGAAAAAACTATACAATCTCAATCTTTCTTTAAAAAATAAATAAAATCATAATCTCTTGAGGTCTGATTGTAACATGATGTCCTTAAAAAACATAAAATACCTAAATTTACTGAATTATCTACAAATCCTTGTCAAGGAAATTTGAAAGTAAATAAGTGATTCATTAAGTTCAGGAATCTGCAGGATCGTGATTTATGGTGTAAAATACAAGTACATAAATAACAAATAAGCCCACAAATTCAAAACATAATATATATATCCACAGTAGCATTTTGAGTATTATGACATGTATTATATGGTTTTGTAGATTTACTTTCTGTAATGTATATATCATATACATAGTTATACAAATACATTTGCATTTCAAAAAATAATAGCATCACAGATTAACAGTTCATAATATCAAAGCAATTTACAATAGCCAGACCCAAAAAACTCGAAAGATGATTTTTTTAATATTTGTCAATATTAAAAAAAATTACACCAAATATAATTGTGACTTCAGGGCTTCACAAAACAAGAGAATAAAGTATTCTTGTGAGGGCCAACAATCAGATCTTGTGTTAAATCTAAAACCTTGGGTCTGTATAAAGTTGTGACTGTTGCGACACCTATATTGCCTTGTTGTGGTCAGTCCTATACTGGACATTTATTTGGGCTGTCTGCCGCATCACGGTTTATTTTTTCTGTGGCGAGTGACGACGAGAATTCTGTACCTCCTGGAGTCTTTTCACAATCAGCAAAATGACAAAAATCGGCAAGAGAAAGGGCAGCATGAGATATGACTTTGGATCACCTGAAAATATACACACAATCCATAAACTGGTGATTAAGAAAGCACAAATCAATGAGTCATGGCAGAGGTAAATCTGCTGTGGCCAAGGGCTAAACACATCAAATTAATACTTATATCTCCGTGTAAGATTATCTCAAAATGGCTTGTAACATTATAAAGCCTGCCCTAACAAATGTGTCAGAATTTACTTCTTATCCTATTTTTCATATCTTGAGTTGTTGTGGTGCTTTATTATATTCGCAACCCAATTTTTTTTTTCAATGCAATTTTGAATTACAGTAATTTCAGAGTTATGATAATATGTGCATGATGTGTCACCAAAATTATGATATCTGAAATTCTTTACCCTTAGTAATGCATGAAAATTGTTTGATAATGCTATAAAGCAGCTATATTGAAAGAGACCATAATTCGGTGTAAATTATCTCTGTCTCCCATCATTCTCTGCATATCTAACACTGTGCACGTAATCAGGCAGTGCATGCACGTAACCACCAAAAAATACATGTACGCACTTTTTTAAAGAGGTTAACCATTTTTTGTCTTTTTCACAGTTTAATAGAAGAAAAAAAAACTTACTCAGATCCATGTTATTCAGGGCTGGCAGACTGGGCAAAAATGAATTCCTAGCCACCACAATTTTGTGTTTTTCAGAGTCCATTGATGTATCATTGGAAACCTTTTCTTCCAAGTCTTTCATTACTGTGACGGGAATAATATCACCATTGTCATCTTCCAACTTATCATTACACCGTTTTTTCAATTCAGTGTCTTTTTCACAATGCAGAATTGTATTATTTTCATTTGGCAAGAGTTCTTCATTTTTGTTCTCATCCAATGAACTTGACTGGGTCTTGGCTCTGAACATTATGGCAAACTTTCTTCTCTCTGCTTCTTGCATTGCATGAGTTCGAATTCGATTCATTCTTTCCTCCATTTTCTCAAGGCGACGGTTTTGTTCATTTTGTAATTTTGTTAACGCTGGATGATCATCCACATTGAGTTTTTCATAACTCAAAGATTCCGAAACTCTATCCAAAGAACCCGGATAGATGTTGAGATTTCGATTCAAGGACATGGATTTTTCCCACTGCACCTCATTTCTAGCTGAGTTTCTACCCAGTCTTTCTATGTCTGCTGACATACGATTTAATCCTTTCTGTCCTTGTTTGATTCTGTAACTTTCTAATTCTTGCATGGAGAGTCGATTCATCTTCTTTTTGTGATACAGTACCTCGGGGTTGTGACATTCCAGTGCACTGATTACATATTCTGTGTAATCCTCCTTCACATTTTTTAACTTTTTCTCTTTTCTGACTCTTGAGTTTACATGCCCCATTTTAAAATCTGAAAAACAAAAGAAAGAAAATCACATCATAAATCAGTTAACACAAGGGATGTACTCTGAAACCCCTTCACTATCCTATGCTGACCCTTAACACACTAATCAGTACAAATTAAGATTAAATAGACACCTCATTCCACCTTAAAATGGTTTTTCCTACTACCATTAAAATTTCCTCATTTGAATCACTTTACAATGCTAGCTCCTTGCCAAGATGCATCATTTAATGGCTTCAATATCTTCAAGAGCCAAGAATAATATGATGATCCTAGGAATAAACAGACTGTGGAACTTCAGGCTTCACCCACACAGATAAACATTCCATCTTCTGTTTGATTCATACTTTAAAAATCCACCTTACCACAAACTTCTTTGACTGAGGATGATTGAAGCAGGGAGCAGGAGACCTGAATGAACACTTTGTATACACAATGTTACAACTATGTAGTTACAGTGCTCTGGCAATTTTATATATCAATGTGTAATTTATTTCACCATATAATTCATATCGGGACTGGCACATCAAGATACTGAAAATTACATGTCATTTTCATCCATTTTATGAGAATTATTGATTTTTTAGGGGACAAGTCTTGATTAAGATTATTTTTTTAAATTTTTTGTTAAAACTGACTGTTTTAAGCATTATAGTAGTTTAAAATATGAAGATTTGTTAAAATTTGTACTTAATCTTAAAAAGATGAGAAGATTCCTTTCAACACCTGAACAGAGCTAAGTTAAAGTGACCCCTTATCAAGAAGTAAACCAGAGAGAAAGAGAGAGAAGCATAGACTGACCTGTTAGATTAAGGAACATCTGTAACAATCAATAATATTGTTTTTACTCTGTCCAGTATGATTTACCACACTGAAATGATGACAAAGCAGATCAAAATATCCCACAGCCTGTCCACTGTGGACCAGGTACCATATATTGATCTATAATGGCAACAGATTTTATAAAGTCGTTATTATTCAAATCTGGGCGTTTGAGGGAGTTGTGGTCTATTCATAATTGTGCAGACACATTACTCTGCAGTAATTCTGTGAATGATTTCTATCTTTCACCTGAAAATCGTGATTTATCACAATGGGAGGATACCATTGTCATGCATTAAATATTTTTAAAATTCTTTATCTGGTTATGAGACTGAATTTAACTTTACTAATAAGTAACTTTCAATACTAATAAGTAATATGATCAATATTTCAGATCAATTTATTAAGCCTATTAATTTTCTTTCATGTTTTGTGTTACACTTGTAGTAAATTGATCCAATACTTCATTGTAATACTTTATGTACTTCTCTACCCCATGACACACTAGTTAGGCACTCATTAACCCATATCTTTTCTTCAAACACAGTATATGCTTTGTCATTTCTGAAGATTTTAGAAAGAAAACTTTCCAGAAATACATGTACTGGCAAAAGATCAAGTTTTAACATCTTATACTGTAAGGGTACAAAGTGACAACATCATAGTTCAATGGCACAAGTCACAGTTACACACAATTACATAAATCATTTTCCACTTATATAGAAATAAACAATACAAAAGTTGGCAAATAAGAGGCCCATAGACTACAATTCTCTATTTTTTTCTCTCATATTTCTCTGTCTGAAAATTGAGTAAGTGATGAGACCCCTTATTATATGGTCTGGTTTGTAAATTTCAATTTTCATTACACATATGCTTTATACAAGTATCAAATTAGTTTACAAATTCTATGCTTAAATATCTCAACAGTGTATACATGTATATATTCTCTTCTATATCACATGCATACCGGTACTGGGGTACTTTATAATCATGGCACTGCTGCAAGTGTAACATAGCGTTTCTCCTGTGGCCCCACCTTTACCCCTGGGTCATGATTACACGAATTACAGTACCTATGGTTATGGGCATATTAATATATGACACACTTGTGTCACACGGATCAAGGCCATGCTATTCTTCAGAATAAATTTTCATTTATGCTCATGTGTACTGATTTTTTACCCTATATTCTGAAACACATATAAAACTTTGATCCATTACCAAGTTCTCACCCAAGCAGAGGAGGGGGGTTCGTTGGCTTTAACACTCAAATCAACTCAATATTAGAGAGTGTAGATTTCTTGTATTGTAATAATTATAACATGCAGATTTTTTCGGTCATATTAAAATTTACAAAATTCAAACTTGAATCTTTCTGACCAAATGATACATAGTGTCAAATCTGGATTAAAAATGGGTTTTAATTTTAAGAGAAAAGTTGAAAATGTGAAAATATTTTTATATGGTAGATGTGATATACAGGCAGACAGTAAATCTTAGATAAAGGAAAACTAAGTTGAGCTTTTGGACCAGGTGAGCTAAGAAAAAATGGCAAATAGGGTCTTTACTAATATGGTAGGTTATACTTGTACCACGTGCTCTCATTGTCAACTCAATGATATGCTTCTTGTAACTAATGGTAAAAAATCTTTCTCTGAGTGTGTGAGCTAGGACACAAGATAAGTAAATTTGCGTAGTAGCAAATTGAAAAAGATTTTACCTACATATAAGAGGTACTCAGCTAAAATATGTGTTTTACGTCTAAGAATAAAACATCTCCTCTTTTTTTTCATTTCAAAAGGCACACTAAACCTGCCCTTGAAAAACTGGCAACTTGTAATGTAACACTTCCTAAAAACTGGATTTAGCAGGAGCTTGCATGTGCTCACTGGAACAAGTGTATATGTACTTGACTGCACACATTCCTTGCTTCTGCAATTCTTACAGGATTGAAATCAGCCAAATCTTCAAAAAATAACAATGATGCCACTCAAAGTGGTGCCTTGCGAAATCCACAGGTGTTACGAGTTTTACAGTCTAATGCTCTCTTTTAGCTAGGAACAGAAATGGTGCACGATGTCTAAAAATAAGGCAGAGTATGTAATTGTCAGGCACTCATCCAAAAATGTTAGGGAGTATCTCCAAACTTTTGCTCATCTTCTTCCTCTTTAGAGTTTTCAATTTTGAAGGGAGTGCCAGAAAAACACATGCTTAGGTAATTAATTAAAATGAAATCCAGCTGTGTGCATTTATAAACATTATCTCGTCTTCTTCCGTGCTTCTTGTAAATAATATCAACTGCAATGAGATTTTCACTTTTCTATGTATATGAAATAGATTCAGAGCTCCTGTATTAATTAAAAATATATTATAAAACATTGGCATGTGGATTTAACATTCTGTTATAATCTGCTGCCCTGTGATCACACAAACATAAATATTTAAGAACATTCTTCAATAAACATTTTTTTTTAATGAACATGATGAAATTAAGGATATTTAAACACCTTTATGACTTTAATAACTGCACCTGCCAAAGAAATTATTTTAAAACTTTTAAACATCTGAAAAATTTGGAATATACGAATTCTTTAAACTTTCAATTATACATGTTCATCAAGCATAGCCAACATATTACAGGAATTTCAACTAAATAGTCTTCAAGTATCCATGCATGATATATACCCCCGGTAGATATTAAAATTAAGTAATATAAATAAATATTTGTATGGTTCGCCCTTACCAAAGTAAAATTATTGCAGCAATATTGCTGCTATATTGCGGCAACATTGCGGCAACACATTTTTGTCACCAGAAACAAGCTTTTTGGGTTAGTGAAATATCACCGCTAGGGGCAACAACTTCTGGTGACATTCTGGCAATACTGCCAGGAAAAATGAAGTATCACCGCTAGTGGCAACAACTTCCGGTGATATTCTGGCAATACTGCCAGAAAAAAACTTTCTGGCAACATCTAGGATTACCCATGAGCCATTTGTTGAGCATGCTCAGTCATTTACTTCCTCTTTTTAAATAAAGTGGAGGGAATTCAAAGGCAAGCATGTTTTGCTTCATTACTGACTTGTATCAAGTTGATTAGAGTTGTTAATTGTGTACAGTGGGATTAGTCAAGATGAGTAGTAAGACTGCATAGTGTGGAATGACTAGAAAAAAGAATTTAAGCAGAATTATAGGAATGTGTACTCTGTTTCCATATCATCAGACTTGGTGAGTCAAAACCAATATTCTTTTTGAGATGAATGATTCAATGGAGATAAAATTGGAAAAATTATATGTGTTTCAATTAGTGCTTGTGATGCATGCATACTAGACTTGTATGTCTATATATCCTAGAGTAGCAGGAAAAGATGAATTAAAGCATGTTATTTGAAAATTAATGCAGAGTTGCTGGACATTTTCACAGTGGCATATTAATATTGTTTCTATAAACATTTTTTATGCGCCCGTCTCGATAGATCGGGGGTACATATTGTTTTTGTCCTGTCTGTTTGTTTGTAAACTTTAACCTTCACCATTACTTTTGAACCAATGAGAGATCAAGATTTTATATTTGGTATGTCTACTCCACTAATTAAGTTCTTTCAAATGACATCAAGGTCAATGACCTTGTGACCTTGACTGTGACCTATATGCTAAAAATAGCTTTTTCGAATATTCATTATAACTTAAAATTAATGAAAGATAGAGACTTTATATTTAGTATGCATAATTCACTAATTAAGCTTTTTCAAAAGACACCTGAAGGTCAATGACCTTGAGACCTTGGCTGTGACCCATATCCTTAAAATAGATTTTTTGAATCTTGGACATAAATCTTGAGCCATAAAAGATAGAGAACTTGTATTACGTATGCACCCTTCATTAATTAAGCTCTTTCAAATAACACCAAGGTCAATGACCTTGGGACCTTGACTGTGACCATATACTTAAAATAGATTTATTGAAACTTCGACATAACTTTTGAGTCATAAAAGATGGAGAATTCATACTTGGTATGCATCCTTCACTAATTAAACTCTTTCAAGTAACACCAAGGTCAATGACAATTTGACCTTTACTGTGACCCATCTGCTAAAAATAGCCATTTTGTTCCTCTGCCATAAATTTTGAACTATAAGAGATATAGAGACTTCATATTTTTTATGCATACTCCACTAATTAAATTCTTTCAAATGACACCAAGATCATCATCAATGACCTTGTGACCTTGACTGTGACCCATATGCTATAAATACCTTTTTCAAACTTTATTGCCACCAGGCGCACAGTGTTTCACAAACATTTTGATTTTCATTATGATGATCAACATAATTTTCTATCTGTTCAAAGAATAGCAGAAGTAGCTATTTCTTATTGACCCTGTGGCTTGCTATTGTTTGTTATATTCCTCAGCACAGTTTGTTAATTGTTAGATTGATAGATCATTATTTCTATTAAATACCAATTTATAGAGATCTAACTTACATAGGAAAAATGATATTGCCGCAATATTGCAGCAATAATGCCGGAAGATGTTGCCGGAAGATGTTGCCAGAAGATCAATATTTTGGTCATGATTTGCAGCAATATTGCCGCAACCCCTTTCTGGCAATATTGCCGCAAAACTAATTAACATACGAAAAACGATATAGCCGCAATATTGCGGCAATAATGCCGGAAGATGTTGCCAGAAGATCAATATTTTGGTCATGATTTGCAGCAATATTGCCGCAACCCCTTTCTGGCAATATTGCCGCAAAACTAATTTACATACGAAAAACGATATAGCCGCAATATTGCGGCAATGTATTGCCAGAATGTTGCTGCAATATTGCGGCAATAAAGCCAGAAGATGTTGCCAGAAGGTCAATATTTTGGTAAGGGGATCAATTGTTACAAATTCAAATGTCGAAAAGTGGAATCATTTTGTTAGACAGATATACTTCAAGTACTTGAAATCACTTAACTCTCCTAAACTGTTACAATGATAAATACATACTATAAATACATTCTGTACTTCCAGAAAATATACTGGCAATTTCAGTTTATTCTGAATCAGAAAGTATCGAGTAATTTAGTGATGTGGGTTTTTCTGAATGAATCATTGAAGTACGAGTGTTGTTCTTTCATTTGCATAACAACTAAATAAGTGTTTAGCACTCCTTATGGAATCACTATATACACAACAAAGTGATATGAGATTGTAACCACCCACCAACTTCAAATTTTTTTGGGGGGAGGGGGACTTACACCCTATGAAAACTGATGATTTTCATCTTCTAATCATCTGAAAATGCTTACAGAAAGTCATAGTTGCTCCAATAAATCATGATCAACCTGACATTGCTACAATTTTAATACTTTTGTGACTGTTTCATTTAATATCAATATTAAATCAATATGTATGCTTGTTCATTTCATTAGTTAATCCTAGATCAAGAGATCATTTATTCAGTTTGGAGGTACATCAAGTCTGGATCTACATAACCACTGCTATACGATGGATATTAAGATGTACTGCATAACATTAAATTTACTTAAGTCTCCCTAAGATTAGTAACTCAACAATTACATCCATGGGTGAAAAACTTATCTTTTTCATGTTTTTTGAAATTAACTTTTTTGTTTACTTTTCGATACAAACATGAATATGACTACAACAGGAAAGGTGAAAAATGTGATGGACCAGAGAGGGATTCTAACCCAGATCCCCTGAATCTCCTGACCAGTCAGGTGCTTGTCTGATCTACCAACTGAGCTATCTGGTCACTTGTGATTGATTATGTCTTACCATCACAGAATTCAAAAATGACAAGTTAAAATACCCCTCCCCCCTTTTTTAAAAAAAAAAAATATCATCTTTGATGTAAGCCCTAATATTTTAAAAATGTTGCCAGTAATTATTTCAGTAGAGAATGAACAAATTACAGATATCTTCATAAATTCACAAAAGAAATGCATGACAAGTTGTTTTTATGGTTTGAGCACCCCCACCCCACCCTTCCATGCAAGTTTCACCTTAAGCGCATGCAACTATGGTGCTGCTGCAGAGGTTTGGAAATCAAATGCAGTATGTAATATTGTATAAAAATAAATTGCCCCTGAACAATGAATGTCAATATTGGAAATTTTATAATATAGGAAATGTTAATCCTCTTTTCGTCATATTTCTACGTGATTGAAAGTAATTGTAAGTCTTTATCAGAAATTATAGATAAATGCTTGGAATCCAAAGAATCCATGGGCGCTGGTGTATCTCCAATAATTATCCAAACATCAACTTGATTGAGAAACCAAACAAATAATACATGTACTACTAAAAATCTTCCTCTTAATATTAAACCCCATTCTTTAGGCCTATTTGGTAAAAAATCTTCAATCTGTACAACCTATTATGCTGCACAAATGTATGCAATTTGAAACTAAATGATAGCCATCTGCCAGACTAAGTCTACATAAAAATAGGAATAAAATTATTACTCAAGCAAAAGTAAATCATAGATATAATTCTATCTTTGAAATAGTATTCTTACCGAATAAATAAAAATGAACCACAAAACCTCCTCGAGAAAATGAAGATGATGACTCATCCCGACTCGGCTAAATCAGGTCATTTCAGCGGAAAAACAAAACATGTTTACAGAATGCATGGTTTATAACAGTTTACTTACCTTATTAAATTCATCATGTCAAATAAAATGTTCCTGCATGTTTGATGTTTTTGTTGGGGCCCCGAAATCAACACTCCATTCATGTGTTACTCATCCTTTCGATGCGCTCGCCTGCCACTTCCGTAATCAGCTTCCACTCTAGTGACGTCATTTGGCGGGAAAATTGGAAAGCGCTTTTCTGCTTTATCTAGCCCCCCCCTTAGGTTATACATATATGTGGATACATATAAAGGAAAAAAAAAACTGTCATGATTTAAAATTAACATATTTACACTGAACAAAAATGGTGAAAAGGGTGTTTGTAAGAGAGCAATTTACAAAAGCAGCTTTACATGGATTTCAAGGCAAGCAATCATTATAAAAAAAAATTGAGAAAATATTTCTTTAATTATCTATGTCCACAAAACACAACTGCCGCCAGTTTTGATACCAAAAAATTAAGACAGGTGAAATAAGATTAAGCATTAAAGGTTGATGATAAAGGTAATTTAAAGAATTTCTTTGGAAAATAAAAAGACTGGCATTAAGAGTGAAATGTCCCAAGAATGTTTTGTTTAAGATTCGTGTTTTAGAAAAGCAATCGCGCACATATTTCCTCTCACAGACATGTTACATGTATGAATGACCCGATGGTAGAGAGAGAAGATATTCATGCTTTTCTATGATTTTTCATGAGAAAATGAACAGATTTTTAAATTGCAAAGATTCTAATTTAATCCAAATTATCTGAAAATTATTTCATATGTTTCTCAAAAATCAGGTTTAAATTTACGATGAGCTCCCTGCGTTCAAATAACAGATGCATGATCCTGTTTTTCTTTTCGATTTGATTTTATTTAGCATAAGAAATGCAGAAATTTTTACCTTATTGGCATTTTTTATTCGCTTCAGTACATGTACGTACCGTTTCTTAATAATTCTGCAAACCCGGAACCCTACTGATCATCTTTTTTCCCCCTTAAGAGTTCTCTGAATTACATTTGTAATTTAAAACAAACTGGAAGCCTTTTCTTTGGTGTAGTACATTTATTGTCTGAGGGATAAAAAAAAATTATCCTTTTTTTTTGCTATTTACACTATCATATTTTAAATAACATACAGCATACAGAATACATTGAATTTCATTGTGACATCAAAATATAACCCCCCCCCCCCCCCCCCACCTAGGTTATACATATATATGGATACATATAAAGGAAAAAAAACTGTCATGATTTAAAATTAACACATTAACACTGAAAAGAATGGTGAAAAGGGTGTTTGTAAGAGAGCAATTTACAAAAGCAGCTTTACATGGATTTCAAGCAATCATTATCAAAAAAAAAAAATTTAAAAAAATATTTCTTTAATTATCTATGTCCACAAAACACAACTGCCGCCAGTTTTGATACCAAAAAATTAAGACAGGTGAAATAAGATTAAGCGTTAAAGGTTGATAATAAAGGTAATTTGAAGAATTTCTTTGGAAAATAAAGTGACTGGCACTAAGAGTGAAATGTCCCAAGAATGTTTTGTTTAAGATATGTGTTTTAGAAA
>PRKT01000119.1:797278-801880 GCA_003671525.1 Saccostrea glomerata
GTATATTCCAACTGAATGACCTTGACATCGTGACCTTTGGAGGAATCTCCATCATCACTTGAGGATTCCTGTATGAAGGACACTGCCGTCTCCTGTTCTTTTTCTATGTCATACGCCTCTGTTTCTGGATTTTTCTGTGAGTTTGTAGGTACTGCTGTAGAAGCTGGCTGAGTTGGTGAGGTCACCTGATAAGTAACAACTGTTGAATTGGGAGAGTGAGGAGAAGCAGACGTCATTAAGCTCTGACTGGGCATGCTCACTGTTGGTATGACAACGGTCTGAGGAGCATCAGTGGGGAGGCTGGAGATAGTCTGAATAGGAATGACAGTTTGGCTCTCACTGGCATTAGGAGTTAGGTTTGGTACTATCATGAAATGCTTCAAGTGTTCTGGATCTATAGTCAATTCATCTGCCTCACCCTGTTGGGAAATAAATCAGAATCAAACAATGACATGATGACAAGTGTTTTTAGAATTTATATGAATTAATGATCATAAATAAAGTTCATTCTGTGATATTTTATCTATAAGTTCGATGGTCAAAACAAATATCGTGTCACTTTTGATACTCTATAAACCACTTTTCCTTCCCTAATGCTGAACCATACAGAAGCTTACATCATCTGAGTCCACAACGGGAATTCCCTCGATACAGCGCCTCTGAAGAATGGCTTTGTCGCGGATAATTCTGTTTATTGAACTGATGGAGGGTATATTCTTCTCATTACAAATGCGATCTCCTAGCAGTCTGCAACAGTGAAATAGTCAACCAAATTAACATATTATTGTAAAATGAGATTAACTAATAAAAGAGTAGGGTACTGTCTAAATTTAGTTACATAAACATGGTCCCCCACAACAAAAATGACAAGGATATGTCAGTTAAAACCTCTCCTTAAATTCAAAATCTTTTATTGTAGCATATCTCATAGAGAATGAGCATTTACTAAATTTATAGATTATGGGTTTAGAAAAAAGTTCCTATGGGTATATTTGGTGAGCTTTTACTTTAAATTAATTCATTGGTTAATGAAAAAAAAGTCTCCTATTGAGATTTATGGCAATTACACTAGCTTAATAAGGAAGAATATGTTATGAATATCAAACTGTTTACAATCAATGATGATGCTGAATTTTTTTTAGTATATTTTGGCTATATAAATTTTAATATATTTTGTCCTTGGGTAATGTTGTTTATAAAAGAAAAATTTTATACTGGAAAAAATATAAAATCTCTTGGTTGATTTTAAGAAATAGTGGTAGCGTGATTTGATCTGCTGGGCATTGATTGTGAAGTTGTTAAGTGGAACTATCTGATCTTGTGACCATTTTTGCGTATCTAGGCAGTGTTGCACACCACTGCTTCATTCTCGACAAATTGTTCAGCGGAGTCTACCAATCAATAGCGAAACACACCATGACTTCTAATCAATACCTTCCAGCGACCCCATGATTTATTGGAATGCACTCAAGCAAATCTATACGAATTTTCTGCAAGAACAATTCTAAAGCTTGCAAATAGTTATTTCATACCTTCCCAATATTATTTTTTTTAAATTTTAAAACCAAATGAATCCAATTTTAGAAAGAATTCTGTTTATATAAGCTTTAATGTTCCATGAATTTCTTTCAATTGGGAAGAATATATAATTTGAAATATCAGTTAAAAATTCCATAAAAAAAAGGAATGGTCATGCCTGAAGGATCAAGCAATCAGATGACTGTATAGGCAGACTTTACTAGAACTTTGTCTCTGATACACTCTTTATGTTACGAAACTAAGGCAAATATCAGAAATCAGAATTTTTTATCAATTGCTGCCTTTTTATGTTGAAGATAATCAAAAGTCTTTTGAATCGAGCATGCTATAGTGATAATTCAAATACATTTTATAATTAAGTGTTTTTTACAGTTCAATGATAAATGTTCTAACTTCTTTGACCTTGAAGTCTGGGTCATGGCTGCAGCTTATAAGAGTAGAATTTTAAAACCTATGCATGTTTTAGATTATAACTGAAGAGGAAAAATCAACCCTTAAATTGACCAACAAGCAGTTTGTACACTTACTTCTGTCTTATCTCCCATGCAAACATCTGAGGATTCTCTAACTTGTACTGCCGGACACAGTTCACCACATCAGGGGTCGTGACCTTTGGCTTACTTCCACCAATCTGTCCAGGGTTAATACTTCCCGTTTTTCTATATCTGTATAAAGAAGAATTTAATCGTGTGTATTGAGGTATACATATGAAAATTTGTTTTATTCCACAAATGACCTTGAAGTTCAGTCTAAAAATTTCTGCAAGATTATAGGGATTAGAAAAGTGTTAATTATACTAAACTACATGTATAATACAAAGTTCTAAGATAGCAGTTAAGTCCGAAACTAGTTTTCAATGCTTTGTACATGCATCCCATTTTGTGTACATAGTAAAAATCTAAATTTCATATTTATTTTCAAACAATGTATACAGCATAGATTTCATAACAAAAGAATTCAATATCGTAACACACGAAGACCATCAGACAGGACTAAGTGTGTCTCTAAATAACGGGACCGAAAAAAAATGTCTGCTAAACCATTTAATTTACAAATTGAAAGTAAACAAGACAAAAGCATTATTTAGACTGACCTCATAGACATTAACAACCAATTATTCCAGGGTAATTTAAACATTCAGATTGAATCACCCATGAACAAAAGAGTAGAAACAACAGTGCACTGTGAACATTTAACTGTGTGTATTCATGGAACTATAGCCCCAACAAGGAACAAGATCTTTGTATGTCTTTGTACGCTGCATGTCAACCTTTGGTTCATAGACATTCAGCGATCCGTGACAGCAAAGTTCAGTGTATTTCAAAAGCGCCTCTTAATTTGTCTAACCACGCTTGCCTGCCCCCAGATAAAGCGTCACTCTTTAACTTATGAGGGGAATAAAAACTACAACCTTATAAAAGGATTAGGTGGATTTCTGACTATGAAAGGTAATGGACTGGAAAATAAACGACAAAAATATCTGTCACAAATCGGCAATTTCCCAGTTCCTGATGGCTGCACAGATATTAGGGATGCCTTCAATCTTTTTCACCTTGCTCACCTAAAAACGTTTCATCAACCAAAATACACCTTGAAATATGAACATAGTGATAATTTCTGCTGATAAAAAAACACCAAAGTGATTCTGAAACTGTCAATGATATTGGCTTAAAATTGTGTAGACATGCAGATCTCAAATCTGGTTAAAATCAGATTTTAAAAAGTGTACTGGGTACATTTCTACATGTTACCGTAGTAAACGGTCCTATTAAATGGTAAACTTCTTTTAAAAAAAAACACTAAAGTGATTCTGAAACTGTCAATGATGACTTAAAATTTTATATACAGATCTAAATAAAAATATCTGCTTAAAATCAGATTTTAAAAAAGTGCACTGGGTTCATTTCTACATGTTGCCGTAGTAAATGGTAAACTTTTCCTGATAAAAAAAACACCAAAGTTAATCTGAAACTGTCAATATTGACTTAAATTTTTATATACAGATCTCAAATCTTCTTAAAATCAGATTTTAAAAAGTGCACTGGGTACATTTCTACATTTAGTACATGTATACCCAAATATGTATTTTTTTTAAAATTACTCTCACCGAGTAGCTTTTCTGTTTGGATTTTTATACTAGTGTTACATAAAAATGGGGTGGTTTTCAGTGACATTGTTTAACTGCTGTTAATCAATCAACTGCCTCTACATCTCAGCTAGGAATTGTCAGTTCCATCACAGTAACAAAAAAAGTTCTCCACAAGTAAGGATTAAAAAGTATAACATGAGAAATAATATCCTGAAACTAAATTAACGTCCGAGATATTGGAAAAATTTATAAATGTATACCTTTCTTATCCATGCAGAAAAAATTAAAAATTAAATTAATTATTTTTAGGCTTGGAAAAAAAATTTATGAAATTACTTCTTTGGTTCTTTGTGCAAAAACACTTTTCAAGAATTTCATGGTAAAATTAACTGAAACAGAAAGATGAATACTCAATACACAAGCTGAATAAAAGAACCATCTCAGACTTGCTCTTTTTTAATTCCATAAATTTTTCAATTTCCATGCACATTTGGTCCAGAAGGACTTTGCTAATTAGAATGGACCTATTTCTTTGAAGTGAAGTAAAAAAAAAAATCTATTATAATTAAACTCTAACAATGGTTTTGATTGCATCAAGAGGCAAACTACAGATATACAGTACCATAAAAAATCATATTATATTTTCATGGGGTCAAATTTGCAAGGTTTGAGAAAATATTGGTTTGTAGGGATTTTATTTCCTAGTTGGAGAAGTGTTGAATAGTTATACCTTTTGTACATGAAATGATTTGCTGAAGACTTGATGTTTGGGAAAACCCCAAATAAAATATTTATATGTAATATAAAAAATGATTATCACAGATAATTGTCTCGATAAAATAAATAAAAAATGTTTCTGCTTTCATAATAATAATGTGTCTGATTATCACAATCATGAACATCAATAGGTATCTCAAATACCATAAATGCAGCAGAGTAAGTTGAAAATGCAATCCTGGGGGGGGGGGGGGGAA
>PRKT01000119.1:801959-832175 GCA_003671525.1 Saccostrea glomerata
GGGGGGGGGGGGGGGTAACTTCAATATTTCCAATCGTTTGGTTTTTTCTTCCCAAATTTAATTATAATTTCTAAACTGTTTTTAATATTTTGATGCAAAATTGAAGAAAAAGTTAAAAATAAGGATGGAAAGCTTAGATATGCAGTAAAACTTGTCTAATCCAGACACCATTAGTTAAGTATCAGAAAATTGCTTGATTCCACAATATTCTGAATAAGATAGAAATTTCAACAACTGAATTTACTGAAAGGGTACAAAATGTTTGTATTTATAGGCAATATTTTAGAAAACACAAAATCCAGATCAGACAAGTTTTACTGTAAATGAATGTATATTACACATGTTTCTGTAAAGACTGTCTACAGTACCTATTGAGAATCTTGCTGACACATCCATGTGACACCTGTAGCTGCCTGCTGATTTCACAAGGACGAATACCCTGTAAAGCTAACTGTAGAATCTGAACTCTCAAATGATCAGGAAGGGGGCGTCCATTTGTAAACTCCCTGCCATACTGGTTTATATTTCTTCCACCAACTACAAGAAGCATTTATCAAAAATAAAAATTTATGTTTAATATCCCTATTTCATCTTTATCAGTTATCCAATATCTGTTCATTTATTCTTGATATTATCCAGAGCTATATTATGGTACATGCCCCAGTTGTACTAAAATTTTACTTTATGTGTCAGTACGACACAAGCCTCACCAGTCAGTCATATTTGTATCTACTGTAAAAGCACAAATATTCGTGGGGGATTATCATGGATTATATTTCGTTCTTAACAATAATCAACGAAATTGAATCCCAAATGAAATTTTATATGACTATATATATCGAATAAGATTACCTTCAAAACAACGAAATTAAATACCCACGGAACTATTTCAGATGACAAATCAAACGAAATTTTATCCCTACGAAAATTTGCGCTTCTATAGCATATATAAGTTTATAAATAAGCTTTATAAAGTTCACCAGCTTACATGTATGTAACACAATGTTGTTATCTGAGTAATTTAAAGTAGGAACATCAAAGCATATATCATTTGTTTCACAGCAGATGTCATGGCCTTTGACATTGTGAGAGAATCTTCAATCTTTTAATTACCTTTCATTCACACCAGTCTGGTGCCTGAACCTACCTGAGTGTCGAATTCTCTCTCTGCCACCCTTCCCCATTTCATGGTCATCACCCCCATCTCCAATAACTCCATCCTCATTTTCTGTATTCTCCGAGTCTGACCCGATTTCCAGCAGACCCTCTATGTTGACCTTGGCCTGTTTCTTTTCTTTGTCCCCGGATTCACTTGGCGTTGGATTGACTGGGGTCTCGGAGGTTGCTGTGGTCTCCTGATTCAGTTTAGTGAAGTCAATGGCTGATAGTAAATTCTGATGGTGCTGCATTGCTTGTCCAGTCTGCTAAAGAGGTTGATCTTAGCTTATTTCTTGCGTGAGGAAGTCAATACAATACATGTATAGCAATCTCTCAGCAATATAAAACTTATTTTGAAATGAGATATGCCTCCCACACCTTTAACCTAGTTAGTGTTAAGTACCCGGTAGTAAGGAAATTTTACTTTACTTGCTTCCCTTAAGTGGTCTAACAGGCATACCTGCAGCATGGACTGCTGGAACTGGATGAGGTTGACTAGGTACTGCTGCTGAATCATGCGCTGTAACTGTTCACTAGCACTGATACTGCCGCTGTCTTGGGTGGTGGTCGCCTGGACAAACACTGCAGGTGGTGCCGTCTCCAGCTGGGAGGTGGTTTCCCCCGATACCTGGACCCCATTTTCTTCTGGCTCCGTCACCTTGGAGGCTGTGGTGCTTTGGTGACCATTGTCTGAGGATTCCTGTTTGACCTGGATGTTGATTACTTCTGCTGTCATCATGGCAAATCAACCATCAAGGGATGTAATTCTTCTTTCATCAGGGAAAATCACTCTAGCACCAAAGTGAGGTTATGGCATTTTCCAGATACACATGGTGAAGGTTTACGTTTCTATGGCTACCAGGTCTGATATCACAGAGTTCCTTTCCTACAGAAAAATCCAATTAATAAAAATATTATATGTCATCCAAATGCAAAGTAAGGATTAAAGTCTATTTAGAAAATTATTAACTATCCGTAAGCAAAGGATGACTTTTAAAAAAATTATTCAAATAATATTCCTTACATATCCTCTGTCAAGTCACCTTTGGTAAAACAATGGTTGTTAGGTGAAAAATGATTACAGTTTATCCGGATTTCAGATGAAAGCATATATTTGCATATTCAAAAAATGTAATTTCAAAAGAATTTATTGTCTGTTAAATGACATGGAATCAACCGTAACCCCAGACATTAAGAACACGAATTTAGAGGATTGTTATCACTGTAACAAATTGACTCTTGATATTTTCAAGAGAGGCAATTTCCTGCTTTGTTCATGGTCCAGGGCATTTAAATGCAATCGGCATTAATCCCTTCATTAAATTTTCTGAATTTGTGCATGGAACGTCATGGTATTTACAACAGGGTAATTGTTTATGCAAATATAGCATGGCCCTGCAAGGATTTGGGTGATTAGGGTTCTATGGATAATCGTTCAGGCATGACATTGCACGTTAAGGTCCATTAACTATATTGTTAGATTGCTGCATACTTCCTGTGTTCGTGATGTCAGGTAACAGGGACTTCAATTTTCATTTCCAATTAATTCTAATAATGTAGGTCCTGAATATTGCCTAGCTATACATGAACAAAGAAAGGATGTCCCACTTTTTTTTTTTATTAGATACAAACTTCCACTATCTATCCCGGAACCACAGAGTAAACTTTTAAATTATTAACTGAAAAAACATTTTGCTTTTATGAAATTGGTTTTTGGTTTAAAATTCAACTAAAGATTCTGATGAGACTGTAGCTCTACTGATTTAAAAGTGAAAAAAAAAATTGAGCACTTCTTTTCACTTGGCACGAAACATTTGACATTTCTTCCTTTTCAAACAGAAGAATTTAAGGAACATATTAATTAAATTAATGTGAAATCCATTTTGCTAACCAATATCATTGAAAAATCAGTCAAAATCCACAGAATATCATTATAAGAGAAGAACAAGATGTGTTTGTGAAACACTATGCGCCCGGCAGCAACAAAGTTATCAAAAAGCTATTTTAGCATATAGGTCACAGTCAAGGTCATAAGGTCATTGACCTTGGTGTCATTTGAATGAACTTGATTGGTGTAGTATGCATATCAAATATGAAGCCTCTATCTCTCATGGTTCAAAAGTTATAGTGAATGTTCAAAAAAGTTATTTTAACATATAGGTCACAATCAAGGTCACAAGGTCATTGATCAGTGTTTCATTTGTAAGAGCTTAATTAGTGAATAAGTAAACCAAAATATGAAGTCTCTGTCTTTCAAGGTTCAAAAGTTATGACGAAGGTTCAAGTTTGCAGACAAAGACGTTATTTTTAGCATATAGGTCACAGTCAGAGTCACAAGGTCAATGACCTTGATATCATTTGAAAGAGATCAATTAATGAAGTATGTATATTAAATCTTAAGTATCTATCTTTCATGGTTCAAAAGTTATGATGGAGGTTGAAGTTTGCAGACAAATAGATAAACAGACAAATAGACAGACAGGACAAAATCAATATATGCCTCGAATCCATTGATCCGGGCGCATAAAAAGGTTATTTTTAAAACTTTTAAGTTATAGCAATCAACCAAGTATTATTGTACCATTTATAAAATTGAATACAATAGAATTAAAACTAGTAAGCATTTTGCTGTAGACTTCTTGTTACATTACGTACAAAGATTTTTTGAGAAATTGTCAAGGTATTGTTCATATCATTAAGTGTAAATAGGATGTTTTCATTGTCTACAAGATTAAGGTTTCTTAAGTTTTCTTTGTTGTTGATTCACATCTATAGCTGATCAAGAGCTATACAATGCATAGTAACTAATGTATATAGGTATTTTCTTGGTTTGTGACTCTGTTACATCCACTTGCTTGTAAGAAACTGCTAAATAATTAAAACAATTTTTTTTCTTCTTTCTCCATTTGTGAACTTAAAATTCGTCCATTTGTTTGCAGTTTGCAGATATGTTAACAAATTACAAGAAAGTTCTCATGGCTTGTATCTTTAATTACTTTTCAGTAAACCTGGATTAGAAATTCATATGCCCTGAAATGAGACATCCTTGTAGGGTAAGGTAATTTGAATTTCAGTTGCATAAGAACAACAATGCAACTTATCCGAAAAATCGGATTGGCCATCCAGTTTCATCAGCGTTCAGTATAAGCCTGATTAGGAAGATTCTGTTCAGTGTCCGGTAATATTACGTAACACTGGGACGGATTTAATCATCTTTACACACCTTATTGTTATGACTTTCCAATTTCTGAATCTGCGAACTTATCAGGAATTAAAATCGACTGGAATAGTTAGTGTCAAAGAAATTAATTGGCAACTAAATGTATTCAACAGAAAACTTTTTTTGCTGCAGAAACAAAGAATGCACCTTTTAAAAGCAATATTATAAGCTTGAATACTTAAAATAAAGTGATTTTGATTTAAAGTCTCAAAAGTCTTCTTTTTTTATTTTTTCAAAATTCTGACTTAAAAAATTAATGACTTGTTTAAATGTATTACAGGCTCATTTACTTTTACAGAATGAAATATGTACTGTTTAGAGTGAGACTTAATAAAAAGTGGTTATTTCTCATAACAAGTTATTGAAGTACCTGGGCAGAAAATGCAAACATTAATTGTTTTATGCCTGTACCAACTTCTTCACCAAACTTTAAAATATCGATCTGTATGTTATCAAAAAATATTTGCATGAGCAAATATGAAAAGATGACTATATATAAAAACCTCAGTACTTGAGACACCATTACAATTTACATTAATGAAAAAAAAACAGGAAGTAAAAAGAGACAAAACTTATCTTTTAAGTTAAGCATTGAAGACCATAAAAGATATAAATTACAACCAGTACAATGAACAGTATGCCAAAAATGGTTTAAAACTGTTTCATATGGTTTACCTGATCATCTGTGCTGCATCCTGATTTAGAGAAAAATAAAACTTGTATCAGCTGCAAGCATTCAACCTAACCGGCATGTTGGAACCAATATCCCTAATAAACATGAATTTTGTCACCCTAAAAGGCAACAGAAACAGTCTTCTTCAATTTTTTGATAACATTCACAAACTGCAGCAATGTTTCTCTTACCTGGAAGTGGGTATACATAGTCATGGCTATGCTTGACCTCAATAAATCTATGCTGATAAGGGCTTGAGCATGAAACACGTGTTGTCAATATATCTATTTCGGGTGAATGAGAAAAAGCACCGATAAACACTGAATGGATACACCTTATGACTACCAAACCCTACCTGTCTACCAAGAACTATGCCACAAATTGGCTGTAAATCTTCTCATCCATGACAAGGGAGATAATTCTATCATATGGAAAACATATGAGGGACTATATAGCTATACTTTTTCCTACATCAAAATTTTAAGGGAAAAAACTTAAATATCGAGTTAGAAACTCAGAGGTCATGATGCTCACCTGACAGTTAGTCTCTTCAAGAAAGCCCGAAAAGTGGGATTACCGGTACTTCTTTTATTAATTTGTTGCTTCCCCTTATGGATATGTTTTAAATACTGTACGTATGCATGATTTGTCTACAAAATTCAAATCTATAGATTTGATGGTACTTGAAATTTTTGGAATCTTCCCTTTTATTGGAATAAAATACAGATAGTTCATAGCAGATGCACAGGAGGCAGAGAAAATTTTTAGGAAAAGGTTGACCTGAACCCTTGGCTCCGATGTGTTTAAAAAATTTCTGTAATAAATAGTGCTGAAAAGTTATACATCTTGATTATTTAATAATCAATATTTAACTTTGTTTAAAAAAAATTTATCACTCATTAAAGTTCTTTGACTTTGTGAAGGACAAATTAACTGGGAGACCTATAGCTATTACTGTTTAGATACACTTACCTTACCCTCAGAACTTCTAATGCCTGATGAACCAATAGGACACAGTACCCAAACTTATACTATGCTAATCACAGGTTAAGCAGGGATTGCTGTTGAAAACCAAATCCAATTTCATCTACTTCTGATGTAACCATCATATAATCTGGTTATCATTATTTCATTAATTCACAGGCTGCTGATGACTTAAATTTAGTTTGCAATGTAACATCCTTAATTCCTTAAAATCAGTTCTAATTAGTACCACTAATGACATTTTTCAAGCATCCAGTCCAAAGGAAGTTTTTAATATCAATTAATTTAATTAAATCCCCACCCCTTTCAAAAAAATTAAATAAAATGTATATTAAATCCATAAAAATTAATGACACACTTTTTCCTAACAAAGAATGAAAAAAAAATCATAAACTGTATAAATTTTAATAATTATAGAGATTTCAAAGTAAATGCACAGCATCTATGGTTTTCTAAGTACCTTCAATAGTCTTGCTTCTGAAGTAGCTGTGTACAGTACGTAACTTCATGCATACTCGAGTGCTTTGTGGATTAAATCAGATTCTGAAGCTTGTGGGCGGATTACAATATCAAATTCTACATCCCTCCCTCAGCCATTATCCAAGTTCCATGTATACTAATATAAATAAGTGATAGCCGTGATTTCATAAATTTAATATGTACATATATATATATATATTTAATGGTCCGTTTACCGTGTAATTAATTTATATTTGTACTTTAATTAAAAGAATTTTGTAAAAAAAAAAAAATATTTAGCTGTTTTCTTTTTGTGTGTATTCATTTGTTTTAATTTCCAGTAACATTTTATTTAATGATTTATCTTTCCCCCATCTCCAATAGTAAGCAAATGAAATCACATCATAAATTATCCCTGGCTTTTGTCCTCAGAAATTTCATATCTATGACTATCAGGAAAATGTGTTACATGTACAAACAGAGAGACTTCTTTACATACAATTTAACTCTTTCATACCCAGAAAAATAAGGTGAAGTGGGAGAATAATAAAAAGTTGGGAACATTCCTTTTATCACAGCCATGGTCCCTGACTACATTTACCCACAAAAGATAACGGCCAACGTTCACTACTGTCACTGCCAGAACACTAGGATTTTGAGGACTTAATTGATTTCCTTTATCGGTCTCACGTGGTCAATAGTGCTTTAAATCTCCTTGTAAATCCAACAAAAATGCATTTAACCATAACACACAATAATGCAAGATTAATGACCCGATAAAGATCAATCATTACAGAGCGTAGTGCACTAGGAATTCCTCCCAAGCAAATCCAATACGTGTAATCCACCTATTCTTCTTTTTTTGGTCACATATTGCAAAATAGCAACAACCTTTTTTTGAACATTTAAAATCAATTCTATCGAATTTTTTGAGTCTTTCAAATGAATATCTTGCTGCTTGAATTTGAAAAAAAAATACCATTGTGGCTGTGAGGAAATTTTCTTGGTAGCTAATGAGAGATTGGATTTGACAAGCAGTCATTCTGATGTCTTAACATGCAAATAGAATTTATTCAATAAGATTCTCTTCTTCATAATTACTTTCATTTGATTAAAAAAAGTAAATCTGGAATATGAAAATTACAACAAAAGTACATTTCTCAGTCATTTTAAGATCTTCCAAGTCTATTTTTTGTTCCATTGTTTTTGTTTCCTTCTCATCCCCCCCTCTCCTCCTCAATCCTTTTTTCTCTTTCCCCCTTTCTCTCTCTTCTCAACAGAGATTCGTGTTCAGTACCATTACATCCACACTGCAGTACTTATAGTTTGAAAAATGAGGAAATAAAATGTCTGACCCGTCACTCAAAGAGACCTTTAATGCTTACTAACATTTGAACAAGTGACGTGACAGACCTAGGACTTGCATCACGTCTGTACTATAACCTATAACAGAGTCTGGGTTCCGGAGGCTGACCAACACGACACTCGGTAGACGCTCAGTAAACCGTGGCCTGCAGGAGCAGTGGAAGATCATTAAACTTACGGACTGCTCCATCATTAGAAGTTTTTATTTTCCATGCTTCATTAATTCACGGAGATAAGCTTCCAGCAGAGAGATCGTCAGGGCTTGACAGAAGAGCATCGATTTTCGTTAATGATTTCTTGGATTTTTTATGCCTTCATATATATATATATACAAATGAAAATGTGGACTAGCATTCGCAATAAGTATTTTTCAAAGATAAATATAAAAAACAATTGCTTTACTTTAACTTTACACTGACTAAAAACAGAAAAGTCTAAAAGGGACAGTTCAATATTATTATGCAACTGTTCATTTTAAATCAAATGTATAAACAATATATCATATATAGTGCTGACTGAATATTTTTCAAATGTTACTGACAAAGGGTGCATTATTTAATTTACTTATCCCTGAATCCTTGGAGACAAATAGAGAAAATGTAGTGACACAGTAGTTTTAATTAAATTCCAATATAAAGTCAGTTGATGCAGTTGCCAGACTGTCGCAATGAAGCAACACATTCAACCGACACCTACCATGAGATTTCCTTAAAAAACGACCGTATTTCTGTTTGTCTCAAGTTTCAAAATCAAACAAGCCATGTTAATCTACTGGGCATTGCAGGAAAGTTGACATAATGCAGGGAAAAATGAAAACCTATCATCAGTTTGCGAATCACACCTGGGTGTTCCTATAAAGAACGTACAGCATCAAGTATCTTGGCAGCTTCTATTCATTACACGTGGCTTCCTGCAAGTGGCGCGAAACCAAATAGATGAAAAAAAACAAGATTTAAAAATATTTCCACACCCAGTCATAATTTTTTAACTTTTAAATTTAAAAATATATATATATGCTACATCTCTCTTTGTTGACATACTACTATATAATGTTGTCCATTGCTGCAGGCAAAAGCCATGAATGTGTTGTAATTAAAAATGTACAAAAAAATCTTCTTCTTTTTCTAAAAGCAGCATTTCACATTCCTTTTTGTCAGAAAATCTGGAAAAACTTATTTTTCATTTCTTGTGATTATTCATGCATGAGCACACATGTTAAGATTAGAGGGCAGGGATGCATAAAGACAAACTTTAACGGACTGGAAAGCCTTTCTGCATGACTTGCAGATGAAGCCTTTCAGAGATTAAATCTCCAGTGATGCGCGATATTACGACCCCCTGACGATTTATGCCTAATGAGCACAATGTTCTCAACCTCTGTGTTTAGTGATGCGTGAAACAAACAACAGAAGAAATTTTCATTTACATGCAAAAACTAGAAATCACCTAGTATAAAACTGCCATCTTCAAAGAAAAGGTTTTCCACTTCCATTCTTTTGATGAAATAATTAATTTGCAATTGATTAAATTGGGCATACTGGTTTCTATCTCTTATACTAGAAATGTATGATAGACAAGCAAAAGCAACTCACATGCCAAAAAAGTTATCAGTTTTATACAGCCTACCAGAAGAAAGAATAAAAAAAATAGTTTTCGGAAGACACCATTGCAGTCACGTACCATAGTACTAAAATTTGTAACTGACTAAAAAATTCCATTTACAGAGAGTACTTTTGCAAATTAGCACCTTGTACATAAATTAGGAAGTTAGAAATGCTGACAAATACATAGATTGCACAAAAATCATGGAAGTTAGGATAAAATAGACACCCTTAATGGTTTTACAGCAAAGGGGAATAACTCTTTGTAAATAGCTACAAATAAATTCTATAAAAAAGCACCCATGTCCCTTTAAGTATTTATTAGGTTATGTATTACTTTCAATATACAAACACAATCTATTTATTAAGTGCCCTTTTTTTAATCATATATAAATTTATTAACACAAAAAGTTATGAATATAATTTTGGTTTGAGGAAGAAAATCTTTATGTACATCAATGCTGAGGAAAAGCCCATTTCAGTTTAACTTCTTCAATGTACATGTATAGTTTAATGTATGCCTTTTCTAGATCCTTTAAACATTCTCCTTACTGAATCTCACATCTACAGTTAGATTCCTCTTCATAATTTTTCATGTACCCTATGAAATGCTGGGTGGTAATTTTACTTTTATATTAATATAAACAAGCAAATTCAAAGAATTGTGGTCCCCCGCTTTCGGTGTCTTTGTGGGTGGGATGTCATTTTAAATGGCATATTGTGTCAAATCTTGTAATATATAGGTATATGTAATGTACATGTCAGATATGGAAGTCCTTTCTCTTCTCAATTAAAAATTTAAAAGTTATGGCCATGGTTAAAGTCTTTAAAAAGTAGGTCAAACTCCAAGGTCAAAGGGTCAAAAGTTCTTTATATCCAATGAAAGGTTTTTCCACAAGTATTACATATGTGAAGTATAAAAGCCCTTGTCCAAACCATTCACAAATTATGGCCAAGGTTTGATTTTTTAAAAAGTAGGTCAAATTCTAAGGTCAAGGTCAAAGTTGTTGGTATTCAATGAAAGGTCTCTTCAAAAGGATTACATACATGAAGTATGAAAGCCCTAGCCCTTACCTTTCAAAAGTTATGGCCAAGGTTCAAGTTTTTTCATAAGTATGGAAATCTCCAAGGTCAATGACATGAATGTCAAAAGGTCAAAGTTATTGGTATCCAATGAAAGGTCTTGCCACAAAAAATATATATGTGAAATATGAAAGCCCTAGTGTCAACCATTCAAAAGTCATGGCCAAAGTAAAAATTTGGAATTTTTGTGTAAAAGTGGGTCGAACTCCAAGGTCAAAGTCAAAAGGTCAAATTTTGTGGTACCCCAAAAAAAGGTCTTGTCACTAAGAATACACATGTGAAATATGAAAGTCATAGCTCCACTAAATCAAAAATTATGAGCAAGGTTAAAGTTTTTGTGACGAACGGATGGACGGACAGACGAATGAGATTTAACGTCCCCTCGCTTTCGCGAAAGTGGGGGGCAATAAAAAGACCTGAAAAATTTAAGCCAAAAAAATACACTATATAAAAAACATTAATTTTAATAAATCAATGCAAACTTTGTGCAATATGAATGGTACAGCAGAATGCTTCAATAGATCGTATCACAACAAGATGCAGAAGTTACTGATCATTGAAAATAATTTAAGTTTTTGAAAACTCATCAAGCAACCTGTTGGAATTCCCATGGGCACAAACTGCACTCCTTCATAAGCCACCTGTTGTTGTACATGAAGTCTTAAGTCAAAATTTCCCATGAGAAGAAAACACTTGCTGTGGTCATTGTTTAGACCTTTTTTTCAATTAACAATATATATATATAATTCATTCAAATGTAAAAAAAATACCTATCCTATTTTCCAGCCTGAAAGTGGAAACAAACATATTTTTTCTATGCATTAAAAAAATTTCATAATAACAACTGCAGATTGTGTTTAAGTTCTTCCAATTTGGTTTGCAAGAGCGTGTTCTTAGTGATATTAATTTTAAGAGACAGGCTTTGTACTAATAAGTTCATGTTACAGGACCTTAAACAGTCTCATTTTCAGAGTCAGGCTACCTACAAATATGTTCATTTTACAGGGCCTTTTAAAAAGTCTCATTGAAAATTAGCTGCCATATTCTGTTGTTACTTGATACTGACCATTTTTTTCAAATATCCTTAGGTTAATTTTTGTAATTAAGTCATAACACTCCCAGCAAGAAATTGTACATCGGGCGATCATGATCATTAAAAAATCAACTTTTCTGAAACTGCTGAAACACAAATAGGTACAGTTGAACTTCGGTATCTGGAACTCTGATATCTTGAATACCTTGGATATGTCGAAGTGATTGGAAGTCCCAACCACAAATTCTTTAAGTACTTTACCCTCGCAGGGCTCTCGATTCTCTAAAATTGGGGCCGTTCAACGGCCCCGTTCCCAATGCAAAAAAGGTACCTTTTTTCCCAAAAGAAAGGTGTAAATTTCCCAATTTCCATCCAGAGTAAAATATTAATTAAAGAATAAAAGTCCATCAAAACTAATCGCAAAAAAAACAAACAAACAAAACACATTTGCAAATGAAAGTGAAACTGTACTACTATTTTATTAGTTCGTGCCAAATGCATTCGTAAACTGGTTCGGGGAACCAGGTTATTGTTTTAACAAAAATGTATACAACTATATGAGTGCAGAGTATCTTGTTATGTAGTTTCGACAAAAACCAGCATTTTGGTTTCAAAAATAGACATTTCATTTAAACATTAAATAAAGTAAGCTGCACCTAGAAACATACCTGCGCTTCGGCATGTTCAGTCTTGCGCTGTATTGGTAAGCAAAGTTGCCCATGTGATCGAGGAAATTCGGGACTATGTGACTAGAGACTGTCACGCAGTAAAACATATTTAACCGCAATATCAACACTCAAAGATAGTAATGAAAAAGCTAATGTACTTTCATAAATAGCCTATGTACCCATGTTTGTTCTGTTTAACTGTTTATTCAAACCAGAGTTAGCATTGATGATAAAATGCTATAGAAAAGCAAAATTTGAGGATTTTTTAAAATGAATTTGTGTTATCCAACTTTTCCCAAAATGACGATAATTTTCCCAATTTGAAGGGCTCCGGCCCCAGTCCCAAAAAGTGGTGCGAGAGCCCTGCCTCGATATCTCAAATTCTCAGATATTTCGATTTTGTTTCAGTCCCATCAGGTTCCAGATACTGAAGTTTGTCTGTATTATCTTCAAACAATAAATCCAATAACCAAATTCCATACTAAATTGTCTCTTATAGTTGTACACTACATTGTTTAAACAGTCTTAAAACTCTATTAATGTATCATAAATTATTAATTTCTTCCTTTCCTTTCTGTGTAAAACCCCTGATCATAAAAACTATTGCACAAAGGTAAAAATTATTAAAGAAAATTATAACAAGGTTTAAAATAATGAAGAAAAAAAACCTTATACATTCTAAAGTAAACTATTTTTCTGAAGGTGTAATGCCTCACCAAAGTAAACATAGATTACAGTTATTGTGCATGATGACCACTGTTGGTACAGGAAGGGTTTTTTGTCTGTAATTTTTTTTGATTTGGAACTATCAAACACGGCATATCCTTTTTTTGTCGGCAATAAAAAAATAATTGAAAACTTGACAAATTCTGATAAAGAACATCAATAATGAGGAGGCTTTTACAGCCTCACTACCCCGTGGCTACTGATAAAGGTACTTTACTGATTTTTTTTGACGTTCGGTTATATAAACAGTACTCACATTGTCTCAGACGAAGCGTATCAATCAAGGGAAAGACTCCGTATCCGTCAGGGGACCATGACGGACAGCTTCAAAATGAAAGTAGGGTGCGTTCTGCATCAATGCGAACGTCTCAATACAAACTTACCTTTTTGCAATGGCGCGATTTCTCCTCCGGCTATGATCTACTTTGTGTTTGTCCGCTTGGTTGGTTTGTGTCTGGGAAACAAAGTAGGTCATCTGCGGATCAACCACGCAAATAGATAACTGATAACAAATTGGACCCTGCTTATCAGTGCAGAAGGATATTGATTTTCCATTCAACCCTGTCAGCATGCGCGAAGTGGCACGTGACGCTTTGTGGGGAGCAAAAACTGTGATAAATCTCGAGAGGCGGATCAATATTCGTAACACGATCTGACACTGCGCTGTAACCATTTTATTAATATTGAGTAGATACATAGGGTGTGATAAATCGGCTCTTATTTGCACGAAAAGAATTGTTTTTGATGAAAAAATTTAATGTTAGAAAAAGAGAGTGTCAAATTAAAACTGCAATGTGATAAAATAGTGTTGATTTTACTTTTTTCATTTCAAGTACTTAAAATTTTTCACACTTTACTCTAATGAATAGTCTTTTTTTTAATGTAAATTAAATAAAATGTATCACAGAGATATCTTTAAATTAAGAAATAATAAAAATAATACAGTGGCAATTCCAGAAGTTCAATCATCCCCTTTTGTCAAACCCCCTCCCACGGAGCTAAATTTGAATATAGATCTTCTGATTAAAAAAATTACATTGTTTATCTGTATGATATACTTACCTTCTGTAAAAAAAAAAATACAGGTGTTATGTATTAAGACCTGTGTAGGCACCTGTCAATTGGCTGGCTATATATTTGTCTTTAATAAATCTGCAATGCTCTTTTCAACAAACATGAAAGTGCAAAAAATTCACAGATTTAAAATGCTGTAATCATCTTTATTGTTGAAAACATGTACACTCTAACTAGCATACCATTTGCATTAAATTTTGTTTAATTTCTTGTCCTGAAATCTATATATATTTATGGAGCACTGAGAGTAGGTTGAATGGTTGGAGTTATGGTTTTTGCATTTCACATGTGTATTCTTTGTGAATAATGAAAAAAAAAAATTAAGAGGACCATGGGCCACATCCCTCACCTGAATAACTTTGGCCATGCTATTCTTTACCAGATTTCCCCTTTGTGAATAAAATAATAATACCTATTGACACTCCATCCTACCCGTAGGGGTTATAATTAAAAGAGAGTGTTGAATATACTTGGCCGAGTGGTTTGTGGATTCCCTATTGTGGTCATGCCCTACCCCCAGGGGCCAAGATTTTAAATATTTAGAGTCTACACTACCCCAGGATGCTTCCACAAAAGTTTCAGCATTTCTGACCCAGTGGTTCTTGAGAAGAAGATTTTTCCTATGTGTTTTTATATAAACTTGGATTCTCTATTATGGCCCAGTCCTATCCCTGGGGTCATGATTTGAACAGTTTAAAATCTACACTACCAAAAGATGCTTCCACATAAGTTTCAGCTTATCTGGCTCAGTGGTTCTTGAGAAGATTTTTTAATGACCCTCCTTATTTTTGTCTTTTCTTGATTATCTCCCCTTCTAAGGGGACTGGGCCCTTCATTTTAAGTATTTAAACTCCCCTTACCCATGGATGCCTTGTACCAAGTTTGGTTAAAATTGGCCCAGTGGTTCTTGAGAAGAAGTTGAAAATGTGAAAAGTTGACAAACGACGGAAAACGGGTGATCAGAAAAGTTCACTTTAGCTTTCAGCTTAGGTGAGCTAAAAAGACCTCTCTCCCAGAACATTTGACCTCCTCACCTTAACCTTGGAGTTTGACTCACTTTTGCAAAATTTTACCAAACTCTAATCCTTCACCAGAAATGGTTGAAAAATTGGAGCTAGCCCAGCTTTATGTCATTGGCCATAAAACTACCAACATATCTTAGTCATTCCAAAGTGAAAATTTACAGTACATCTTAACCCTCATTTTCTATGTTATCTCCCATTAAACAGAAGCAATGCTCTGAATAAACCATTATGATTTTCCCTGAAGACTAAAATCATTCCACATTTGACGTTACATGAACTTCTTAATATAAAGGCAATTTTCTTTTATAAAGGAAAAAAAAAACAATACAGAATTGTTTGGGTAAAAAATATGTTTTATTAGCTGCCCATTTCAGGAAGTTTTAACAACTTGACAACATTGTCTGTGAATTCATTTCTCTTTCCAGGAGAAGATTTAAACTGAAAGATAAAACAAAAACAACAATTAGGCTTTATGCTATCAAAGGACTTATTGTGCAAACAATCATAATAAACAGGTCATTTCTACCTTATACAAATGTAACTTTTGATGAGGATAATTCTTAAATTTATAGACCTTACAGAAAACATACTGAGGGAACACAAAGTCACAATCAAAGTGACAAATCTCAAAGGATGTAAGTAACCTTTGTCTTAATAAGTTAAACTTAATTTTACAACACAGATCATACACAATACAGGCATATTAAGACATGAGAAAATACACACACATTTATTTATTTTAAAGAACAACCTTGTTCAAATCATCTTACTATATATCATACCTCTCAGGTTTAATCACATGAATTTTTTTACTTGAAGATACCTTGACTGGTTTAAATAGAGGCACATATGACAGGAATTCCTTGGGGTGGTACAAATCACAGAGTCGAAGCCACATGGGATCTGGATCCAGGGAAATCAGAACTGTACAGGTTTCCAAGGCAATCTGTAAGGTTAATACATGTAGTTCTTATAAGAACAAGAAATGTGTTGTATGAACATGATTCAATGTACTGTGAAAAATGTCTAATATGACACCTCTGCAATCCATTACACTGTAAATTCTGACATAGAATTTCTTTCCCATTTTACTAAATTTCATGTTACTGTACACTGTGCAATCCAATATATTGTCTCCAAATGCATGTCTGATTAAACAGGTTTCACCGTATATAACAATATTATATAAGAAGATTATTTTCGTAATTTTCATTGGCTGAAAGGACGTCACGTGATATTCCTCCTTTTGCAATATCGACGCGAAAGCATGTCTGCGGAAAATGATATCACACAACACACCGTTCTTTTGCACTAAAGTTACATAGTCATAATATAAGTAGCGTGTTTTAACCATTGTGACGTAATGACAGCCAAGTCTGTACAGTTAGAACTGTGTCAGTGCATTCACTTTGAGTGATTATATAACTATTATGGACTTCAGTGAACCGTTAATATGTGGTTATAAGGACTCGTGGCAATTGATATTGACCCCAGACACAGAAAATGATAGCGATCTCGCAGGCTCGGTCCCTATCACTTTCTGTGTCTTCGGACAATATCAAATGCCATGAGTCCTTATAACCACATATCGACCTACACTGAAGTCCATAATTGTATTTTATTGCTAGGAAATGTCTAAACATTAGTTATATGGTAACTTAGAGAAAAGTAAATATATATGAACTCTTCAAACCTTTTGAAGGACACTTGGTTGTCTGGCACTGAGATAAAGGACACAAACAGAGGACACAAGGTCAAGGCTGTTTCCAAGGACACCCAGCTGTAAATACACAATAAACATATGTGTTTAAGAACAAGGCTTCATGTCTTGAAACATGTCTTTACACAAGACCTAAGTATAGAAATCCAACAGTAACATTCAATCACTGTTGGAAAAATACATGATGTATGTACATTACCTGTTTACAGAGCATCCCGATACGAGATAGTATGGATTGTTGTAGTTTGAAGTTTACTGTGTAAAGATAGGCTTTACTGGATCCCTTGCTGAAAAATTCACAAATACATTTGTAATTTTCATTATTTGTACATCAGTAATACAAGAGTGTTCAGAACTATTCAATATAAAACATGAGCTAACCTAATTTCTGCTTGTTTTTCCAAGAAAGTCAGCATTTTAGGAAACACATCCTTGGTACACCGACGGCAGATAAAATCGCCGGAGGTCTCTGCCATAGTGACCAAGGTCTCAACAGCCTATGAATACAAAACACAAATATAAATTCACTAGGTTCATGAAAAAATTAAGTGATAAGAAACAATAATAAACAAAACTCAATTTTATTGATATTTAAAATAAAGTAAAACTTTCAATGATTAATTAAAATGAAATTGAATTTTCTCTTGTTCTAACCTTTTTAGTTACAAGCTTCTCCTGATCAACAAATCTGGCAGAGAATGGCAGCCATATTTCATGGATCATTGGCAGTAATTCATCTGAAACCCAAAACAACAAGCCATAAAGAAAACTTAAACTTTCAAGATGGTCCAAAAAGATACACTTTCCAATCCATTAGATTATGCTATTGATACATGAGAAACTACCTTGATGTGAGCGTAAAGCTTGGCAGGAGGAAGCGATGGTGTCCAGGGTCAGGAGCCTCACACTGGGGTTCCTAGAGGAGAGGAGATGTTTACTTCTCAGCATCACCTGAAGATTGGGAGGAAAATGTGAGTTATACTTAGTGCTTTTATCATAATCATATGATTGTATCAACAGATATTTCATTACAATAGTGTAAGACTGTGATAACCAGATTACACATGATAAACTGAAGATTTTGGCATATAGCAGATTGTAACAATACAATATAGTGGTTTTAGGGAGACGAGAATTAAGCGGTTTGTTGTTAAAATTTCAGCGAAAAGTAATTTTAGCAATTTATGGTGAATAAGCATCACCTTTAATAGAGATATTTAAATTAATCGATCTCAATATGCAAAAATTGAATCCTCACTACACTCTCTGCTTATCCCATATGTTACACCTCGCAGAATTGCTCTTTCATCAAACATTACCTCCTTCACAGCTTTGACATGCAGTGGTGGTTCTTTTTTCTGATCAGTCAGCATTTCCTCATCCTCTTCAACTTTCTCCTCAGCAACATCATCTTGGCAGGTTTCACTTTCAGACTCGTCACCTTCTGAGACTTTCTTCAGATGTAGGAATTCTTTAATGTAGGACACCACATCTAGGTTCTCGTCAATCCTATGTGGATTGGGAGGTGGTTGCTTCTTCTCAATTTCCTAAAATGGAACATTATATTGTAAAGCTCATCAGTTTTGGTTTTGCTTTATTATTTCAGAGGAAAGAAATTGTAATATCTAAATCTTTACGCTGAAATCAGTAACTCACCGTATTATCTTTGAACCACCTCAGCACAGCTTTCACCAGTTCATTTAGGACACTGAGAAACAACAACGCTTCCTCCTCATAATTATCATCTAACGACTCTAAAATCTGAATTGATAAAAAAAATTTGAACTCCCAACTAGTGTATGTAATTTGAAATTATCAGTAGTGCAATTAAAATTCTCAAGAAAAGTGAGATTCAAAATGCTACTTCTTTATTTTTTGTGCAATTGAACATTTCAATATTTAAGAAATGATTTTAATTTTTGAAGATTCATGAGGTTATGAACTACAATGCTTCACGCCGGCATATTTCATGATAAATATGCCGGCGTGAAGCGTTGTAGTTCATATACCTCATGAATCTTTAAAAAATTAAATTCATTTCTTATATTTACATTATTTTTCTGATGACTTGCCATAAAATTTAGGCCGTTCAATTGTCATTTTTAAAACAAAACAGTGTGCACTATATTTTTTGACATCAAGGGCGGTATTATGACGCAACAATGAGATATTCATGCTCATTCGTGGTACATACTTAATGTAGTTCATGAGAAAATGAACAGCATTTTTTTTGTAAAGAATCATAGTGGAAATTTATTGGAAATGTAAATATTATTTCTTGACTCCAGATGATACAACCACAACCGGCCTGATCAACACGATAATGACAGAAGAATGACAGATAGACAGAGTGATTACTACAGGGCAAACCTGCAAATACTCGATGAGCTCTAATTAATAACAAGAACCCACCTCCTGCACTGTGTCTCCAATGAGAGGTAAAATATCAGAGCTACTGTACTGCAGCATGACTTTCAACACCAGGGGGCTTTTCTTGTTCTCATAAAAATGTCGCAGCCTCAAACTGATGGCATTTACCAGGTAATCTGCATTACGCTGAACAAGTTCTCCAATGGATCTATAAATATAATACATGTACATGGTAGTCTGGTAAAAAAATTAAAAAAAAGAATGTCTCCCTGCTAACTAAAAATTTCTGTAAATAATGACAATTTTCTACAAAAGATGGAGAAAATATAGGATCTAATATGGCTGATACAATTTTTATTTAACGAGTTTAATGTTTTCTATCTGCAAGCCTTAGCGAGGGGATAGAAAATATCCGAGTCAGATTAAATCATATCCAACAAAAAGGAATGGAAGCTCACAATTTAAACATAGCTTACAAAAATATTTGTCGCTTTTATATGTACATATATGAATCAACTTTTGAGTTGATCATTTTAACACAAAAAACAATTTTGACAGCATATCTGTGGGATATGTAAAATCTATCCAATGTGTGATATCCAGTGAATGAAAAAGTAAATGAGCTAAAATGAAATTTCAGCAAATTTATTATGCCACACTTGGTAAAACTTGAGACAAAGCATTGCTTGTTTTCTGCTTACGTATAGTAGCATGGTTCCCTTTTTCATCCTTATTTTACCAAGTAAACGTGAGGATACAGTATAATTTTTATGGTATATAACATTAGAAGTGATGTGCCAACATCGAGGGTATCATATAAGCCCCCTCCCCCTCTCAACTACAAATCCTTCAAAAACATCTATGATCTGGATATAGTCATGTGCAAGTGAACATAAAGTAATATTTTTACTACAATATTGGATCTCGACCAATCAGAGAGCTGGGATTATTCAATTATATACAAAGGGTTGATTTCTTACAAGTAAAAGATACACAGATAAGCCGCACTAAGACTTGTTTGTTTACAAATGATGAGAGATGTATCAATTTTAGAGTTATCTCTCCTGCCAGATAATTGCTGTAGGAGAAAGAAATATCAAGCACAGTTACTGTAGATTCCTAATTATACGCGAGGAATTAATTTCTGCGTAATTTTGCGAGAAGCATCACTCGCGAAAAAATATAACTCGCTTTTATTTTTATGGGGCTGAAATCTATGTAAATTCTGTTAATCAACGGTCCATTTGCGAATTATAATTCTCGCGATTCGACGTTAAAGAGCCAGTTCGCGATAAAAAGTACTCACTAAAGATAAGGAATCTACAGTACCGATCCTTGTAGATTGTAATATATCTATTCCATATTTATGACACAGGACACTAAGACCTACTTGTACTGACAGACATGACAAATGTCACACAGGGCTAGGTAGGCGGTGCTGCTGATGTATGCCGTCTCGTCCCCCAACTTCTCCAGCAGTGGATAAATAGTCTTCATCAGGAACGGGATGTACCTGTCCTTAAGTACCTGTAAGGATTAAACGTTACACTGGGAAAGTTCTTTTTATACAGATACTATATGCAGAGTTATTTTTGCGCTGTGTAATTTTCACTCTTTCACATTTGCAATCAGTACAGATACGTTTTAAATTTGCCCATACAAAATTTTGTTTAAGAAGCAATGCTGTTCACTTTGAAATCACCCCATTTATCATTGCCCTCTTGCAAGGGAAAAAGGGGGGGGGGGCAAATAATTTCCCTTTTCACAATATGCATTCAGTTCTTTATGAATTACGCTTTAACATATGTTCACTGAAATTACAAAATAAATAGACAATATTTGTTATTACCAACAAATAGTTCATCATTCAAACTTTTAAAACATTGTGTTTCTATGCTATATAACACTCTTGTATTTATTTACCTTTGCAAATGACCCAATTCCCTCCAAATAAAGACAAATCTGGATGATGTTCCTGTTGAAGGTTGCCAGGTTATTCCCTGTATTTCTGGTCATGAGTTCCAGAGCCATCAGCCTGTTCTCTGGAGTAGATCTAACTGAGTGATTGTGGTGTGGACTTGTCACAAGGCACAGATTGGATGGAGAGAGATATTCATCAATTAACATTCTACGTAAAAATTAAAAGGTGGTTTTAGTCTTAAAAAGCACAGTAATGGGAAAGATAACTCTATAAAGTCATCATTTTAAATTACATATGAAGTATTCTTTAAATTAATAACTACAGAATATATCTTGATTAAAAAAGATGCAATCCATACAGCATGAAATAACTTACTCCACAATAGTCTCCAGTTCCTCAATGTTATTCTCCCTTCTCTCTTCAAAATCTTTCTCTTGATAGGAATTTACTTAAAACATAAAACACCTTTCATGAGACACAGATTGCAAGCAAAATACCGCAGAGAAACATCTTACCGGGTATTTCCATTTTGTATATTTATAGATAACAAATCAAAATCCCAGTGAAAAAGAAAAGGAAATAACTTTTTAATTTACCTCCCATAGCTGCTGCCCCTAACATTAACTCATTGATTATCATGGTGGCCTGCATTTTGTGTAAAATTGAGTCATGGAACAAGTCCAGAAAGTGGTCCACTAATAAAGAAATGCTGCCTAAAAAGAAAATGACTTAACATTATAATGTTAAACAATATCCGATTACAATGCACTAATAAATGTAGTTAGGGAATGAAGCATGAAGCCTATGTGCCTCAATGCTCATTCATATCATTCTGATATACATGTATATGTATGTTATGAAAATATTAAGTAATTTTTTTTCTATACCATGGACTGGCCAGGAGTCAGGATATCTATATTATATATGTAGGACTCCAAAGTGCGATGGGACTCCAAAGTCCATTGGTAAAGCCAAAGTCCGATGGTCCGCGATAAACCCCCATGGTTTCACAAGCCAAAGTCCGATGGTGCAGAAAACAATTAACATTTATGACGTCATAGTACTAATAAATATTAAATGCAAAGATTTGCCCTCATCTTTTGGATATAGGTGGAAGACTAACCCTATTCAGTCGAAAAATGCGTAATACTCAGTACCTATAACCTAAATATCTGGGATTGGTACTGGACTAATCCAAATCAGTAGAGGACAAGGCTAGCACTTAAATCTCTCGGGTGGATTTGAACAAACATTATCAATCCATCAGTGTCCAAGGACTAAACCTTATCAGTCAAGTAGTGTGCAAGGACTAACCCTAATAGCTCTAGTGGGCGAAAACAATAAGCAAAATCAGTAAAATTGTATACACAAGACAAATTCTGATTTATAGATGCATGACAATGGCATAATGTCAGACTATTGTGACATCATAAATATTGAGTGTTCCTCCGCACCATCGGACTTTAGTGTATCAGACCATTGTACTTTAGCCCAAGTGTCTCATAGGAAACAAGCATGACCTTTGGACTTTGAAGTCAGTAAAGACAGGGGTTTTCAGCGGGTTTGGCGCAGACCATCGGAGTTTGGCGAGATCATCGGACTTTGGCGTCTCCATCACACATTAGAGTCTTACATATACACAATAAATAAGAATTTCCTGGATCAAATGAGCTCTAAACAAATAGGCTGTGATTGAAAAAAAGTCTTTCTTCATTGTCTGAATCAAATTACTGACTTGTTCTCCTGAGATAGACCCATTTTACCAGTTAACATTTAATATATGCATTGGAACAAATTTCTAATAAGCAAAGTCTTTACCATAATATCCCAGCAATCTGCAAATATTTTTAAGTTCTTTCTCGATTTTCTTGTCGTGGAAATGTTTGAAGTTTTTCCTGGGTTTGATTACATCAGGCACATGGACAGGAGAAATGAAATCAGCATCTGGCAATAGGAAAATAACAAAACTACAGTACAGCATTAACACGACAGAATATTAAAAAGATAAACATCATTTAAACAATGGTTCACTATGGAGATATTTTAACAGCATTAATTAAATATATAGAGATTCCTTTGACAACATTTTACTTAGTTGGTTTTATCAATTTAATACAGAGATTGACTGACAGCATTTTACAATTACTTCAAAAACTCATTAATTACAATTACCTAATCAAGATATATTTAAACAGTTTACAGCAGGTTATAAGAGATAAATCTATAAGAGTGGTTTACTATGTCCAATCCAACTGGTTCTCTCTTCAATGATTTTGATGTCTGTCGTGTCCAGTTCAAACACCTGAATCAGTGATATGGATAAACGCTTCAGGTGGGAGGACGACATTAACAGGTGGTTTATATCACTTCCTGGGGAAAACAAACAAACAAACATTGTATGGCTAGACTATAAAAACTTTACCTCTTAATCATGTTATAGATTTATGATAGAGATTGGGGAAAACTAGCATATTTTAAAAATTACCTAACAAATCAATGTAGCCTGACATCAGAAAAAGAGCTGAATATTTTCTGTCTTCATCTGCAATCAAATAATGTAAATGTTCCATTATTGGCTTTCATGTCATTTTAGTCACTTATTTTGAAGAAAATAGCTCAATTTTTTTTTTGGCTATTTCTATATAGGAATCTTGTTATTTATATCCATTAAGAACAGTGTTATAGCTCATTTATAATTTTAATGAATTTATTTACCAATTACTATGGATTTTTAATCAGACAAAGAACAGTACGGATTTTGATGGGTTCCCATAAATCTGTGTTAAAATTGAATGTTTTAAACTCCCTTACCAACTGAGCGGATAATTCTGGGCAAAGACATGGAGAGATTGTGTAAGTTTTCCTCCAACATTTCCACCAGAGGCCGACACTCTGTCCCGAGGTGGGTGTGAGTGAATATGTTCAGGATTTTCCTGCTTTTGTTGGCAACGTTGGGATATTCATCACTTATAAGCCCCACTAGGATCTCCAGAAAATCAGGGATAGAGGAGTGAAGAGATCTACAAGAGATGTGTTTCCATGATTAAACATCAGACCCAGATATTGTCATCCTGTTACTCAGATACAATTTTATCTTTATCAAATCTGAATTTTGTGGGAAGAGTGACTTAAAGATGTAAAATTTGTTTGATTTAGTTGCAGTGGTTTGCAAAAAAACAACCTATATTGCTGCTATGAAGACTCAATTGATACAACTTTTTTCACAAGATTCATCAAAAATGTCTTTAGAACTTATAGAAATTATGGTGTATTATGAAGAATAGAGTCCTTACCTTGTGCACCCCTGTAGTAAGCTTCCAGCCGACTCTGCTAATGCCATTCTGACCTTCCAGTTAGAATGACCCCTGACCTTACAGATCTGCTTCACCAGTAAGTTTATCTTATTCCCAGTAATTTCTACCCAAGTGGAATCTCTTTTGATTGCAAGCTTCCTGAGTTTGTCATCAACTGGCTCTGCCCCTGAGCATAAATGATACAGAAATTATGAAACATTCTTATAGAGGTACATGTATAACCAAAGAGCTACCAATTGAAATCTGCAGTACTGGAAACAGTGTCATAGATTGCAAGTCACTTGAAGGCCAAGTTTTTTTTTTTTTTTAATTTCTTCTCATAAAAAATATGAACTGGAGTTCACTTATCTGCATTGCAGATATTTGTTTTTCATTATCTGAACTGTCACTAGAAAATTTGATCATTTCAAAAGAGTGTATTTTGTATTATTCCTAACTGTTCTTTATTAACAGACTTGTCTTGCTAACACTACCTGTAATAGAGGGCTGGCCTTTCTTCTGACTCTCTTCTATCAATATATCATCCATTGTGAGGCCAACTATTTTGGTCCAGGCATATATTGCAGTCTAAGATGGAGAAAAATGTATTTAATGATAAAAAAAAATCATAAACATTGCAGATTATCTTTTTAAAAAGATATTTAAGCATTGAAATTAGATGGTATATACCAGTAAAGAAATAAACAATGTTATTCAGTGAACATGACATTATGTATGGCAGTTGCTCTACTGCATATTCCATGATGCAAGCTAGTTTTAAATCTACAGGAAATGAAGATCACAGAGACTCCACTGTAAACTTAAATCCCTATACCTGTGACCATGTTCTGATGAACTTGGAACTGATTAAGGCTGTACTTACTGCTATGACACTGTGTCCCTGTTTCTGATCACCGGTGATAATCTTACACAGTGTAATAGTGATTCCAGGCAAGAACGAGGCAAAAGTGTCCCCTAGCGTCACCCGCACTCTACTGCAGTCTGAAAATATAAATTAGATCAAATAAATTTACAAATTTAGTAATACAATGAATAATATCTTAATTCAACTGATCCTTTGATCCTTTATGCCTTAGAGTTCAGGACAACTGTTACAATTTAATAAATCAGAAACAATTTGTTTGCAATCAAACAATAGCATTGCAAGTGTCAGATACTTTTCCTTTATTTATTATATCATCATTATTTACTCTCTGCTCTTATTCAAGAAAAGTTTTCACTTATAATGTTCACTTATTCCTTAATGGTATGTACATGTACTCACATTTGCCATCCACTTGACTAAGCTCTGTTAGACATTTAATGGCAGATACTTTAAGAGATCTGCATTTCTCAGTGTCTGCTAGATCTAACAAAATAGAAACTGCTAAACCAAGGACTGGGAGACTCTGGATTGAGAACAACTTTTGGATGATGCTGTAGTCAGATTTAGACACCAGTGTCTTAATGTTCTGTACTACGGCTGCTTTCAGATCCTCAGATTTTGCCGTGGCTGCAAAAAAAGGAGTGATAGGAAAAAGATACAAACAGGATAACAAACAGAACAGATTTTAACATTGAACAAGTATAATTTTAACCTTGTTACATGTATATAGAGGAAAAAATTTTGGTGTGTTAGTAAATATCATGGCCAAATCTATGTCAATGATAATAAAACGTCCATTTTACATATTTGAGATTGTTTAAAATTTGGATTTAACAAATTGAAATTATATCTAAGCAGGAACTTTTATTGGCTTATTGTCTATTGCACATTCAATCTTAAGAATGAAATATTGACAAATATTCCCAAAACTTGTCTAATCCAAACGTTGCTTATCCTGAAATCTTCCCTTTAAGTGAAAGCAGATGGGGGGGGGGTACCTTAAGCTTTAACTATTCACCTTTGCCACAACCCATCCCTTGGTCTGAAGGTGAGCTGATCATGATGCAAGAAAGCGTAAAGATGTCAGTAAACAGCTCCCATTTCCATACCCTCGTACAACCAAGGATTTTCTCCATCAGTGTGAATAGGTCCGTGTAAAAATCTTCCGAACTGAAAAGAAGACAAAACAATAATTATTCTCCAAGTCTATCATGATACCATCATAAAATATTCACATAATGATTTGATGCTGAAAATTGTTTCATATATGCAACCACTGTTAACTCTGCATAGCTTTCAAAGTCTTTCAACGAGTGAAAGATTTTAGAAATTTTTTTAAATAGGTGAGAGAGATACCTACTATTTTGTGGACTCTTTCAATATCATTCTTAAAGGATAAAGCAAATATTCTTGCAGGTCCTGTATGTATCCGCGATCAATTTCCTCTAAAGCTTTTGTTAAAGCACTAATATTTTTTCTGGAATGATCATTGCTCAGCTTAACACACAATGGCCTTAGTTTGTCAAGGGCCAGTTGGCGATAACAATTAGACGCTTCCATTACGCTTTCCTGGAGCAGGTACCATTGCCAATTCCTTCAAAAAGAGATAATACTGTAAGCAAACGATTTCTAATCCCAAAGTTAGACAGTGTAAAAGTGGGAAACGCATTTATCAGCATGTGTTTAGTCACATGGGTTTAAAGCTTGAAATAAAACGATCAGTGCTCCACTTTAATTCCATTCCAAAGATACATGTTATATACAGTTTGAAGGCATGCTTTGTGTATAAAAAGCTCTTACCTATCATCTTTTTCTTCGAAAACAAAGTAGGCCTACAAAGTAGAATAAAAACTTTACTTCTCTCTCCGACTCTCAAACCCGACTTAAGGGACATGTAAACTTCCGGTTTCAATATTGAAGAAAGAACCCGACCTTATTCACATCAGAACCCCTCTTTATATGCGCCCGTGAACAAGGTTTCGGGGATATATAGTTTTTGTCGTGTCCGTCCGTCTGTCTGTCTGTTGGTCTAGCTGTCTATTTGTCTGTCTGTCTCTCTGTCTCTCTCTTTCTGTCTGTCTGTTTGTCTGTATCTCTCTCTGTCTCTCTATCTGTCTGTCCGCAAAAACTTTAACCTTACCCATAACTTTTGATTTAGTGAAGCTATGCCTTAAATATTTCACATGTGTATTCCTTGTGACAAGACCTTTCTTTGGGTATCACAAAATTCGACCTTTTGACCATGACCTTGGATTTTGACCCACTTTTACACAAAAATTCCAAACTTTTACTTGGGTCATATCTTTTGAACAGTAAGATACAAGGACTTTTATATTTCATGGATTTATTTTTTGTGGCAAAGCCTTTTATGAAGCACCAACAACCTTGGCCTTTTGACCTTGACCTTGGAGATTATCGTTCTTATGAAAAAAAAAACTTTAACCTTGGCCATAACTTTTGAACGGTAAGGCCTAGGGCTTTAAAAAAATCATACTTCAGTCACATATGTCATCCTAGTGAAAAGACACTTCATTGGATACCAAGAACTTTGACCCTTTGATCTTGACCTTGGAGTTTGACCTACTTTTCAAATACAGCCTTGAACATAATTTTTAAAGGGTTAGTACTAGGGCTTTCATACTTCACATATTTAATCCTTGTGACAAGACCTTTCATTTGATATCAAGAACTTTGACCCTTTGACCTTGATCTTGGAGTTTGACCCTTTTTTACACAAAAAATCCCAACTTTTACTTTAATTGGCTCTAATTTTTAAACGGTAGATACTAGGAATTTCATATTTCAAATATCAATTCTTTGTGGCAAGACCTTTCATTTCAAACCAACGATTTTGACCTTTTGACATTGGGACATTTCCGCATTTACAAAAAACTTTAACCTTGGCCATAACTTGTGAACGGTAAGGGCTAGGGCTTTCATACTTCACATAAGACCTTTTCAACAACTTTAACCCTTTGACCTTGACCTTGGAGTTTGACCTACTTTTTCCAAACTTTAACCTTTGCCATTACTTTTGAACGGTAAGAGCCAGCACTTTCATACTTTCCATATGTAATCTTTGAGACAAAACCTTTCTTTAGAGACCAACAACCTTGAAATTTTGACCTTGACCCCGGAGTTTGTCCTTTCTTTAAAAACGTTAAACTTGGTCATAACATTTGAAAAGGTGGTGCTAGGGTTTATATTTCACATTTGTATTTCTTGTGAAAAGGCCTTACTTTAGGTACCAACATATTTGGTCTGCATTTGAAAAAGTTTTACCTTCGTTATGTTGCAATACGTTGGCATCAGTATTTCAAAAATACATCTTGTTCTTTCCTTTTTTCCTCTCCATTTCATTTATTCACTTAGTTTATTAAAGCAATTAAGTGCTCTAATCATGAGAATTGCACTGAATGGAACATGTATAAATTTACTTCTTTTTATACCCTTGAAAAGTGGGAGGGTATATAGTGATCGAGATGTCCGTCCGTCTGTTACGCTTTGGGGTACCCATGCACTGGTGCTTGGGGACGCCCCCCCCCCCCCCCCCCCCCCCCCCCCGTTCCATATCCCAAGGGTTCTTTAACATTTTATAAATAAATGTTTTTCTATGACATATTCACAAAGCATTAGAACTGAAAATTCCAAAATTTTAACTAAAAATAAAGTTAGAGCCTTTTATAAAAATTCATACTCTCTAGGTGATAGCAAATCATCTACTGTTCTGTTTTAGTATCAGAGAGTATGAATTTTTATAAAAGGCCAATTTTTGTTTATAGATTTTAAATTTATCAATTGTAGTACTTTTTTTTAAAGTCAAAGAACCCTTGGGAACAAACGAAGGGGGGAGGGGTCCACTTAGCTCTTACCTGCAACTCCTCCTATAACAATGAATGAATTTTTGAGATTTTCACAGAATTATTTTTACATAGTGTTATATGGGAAATAAATGACCCCCACTTTACAATATAGTTAAACAAGCAAATTTAAATAATTATGCCCCCCCTTTCGGTGTCTTTGTGGGTGAGATGTCATTATTTATGGCAAACTGTGTCAAATATGAACGCCCTATCACGAGTCATTCAAAAGTAATCACCAAAGTTCTCTATTCTTAAGTAGGTCAATTAGGTCAAACATTGAGGTCAAGGGGTCAGAAATCAAAGCATGCTCGGAAATATCTTGTCACAGATAACGCATATACACCGTGTATATCCCAACATGCGGGGTGTATGCTATGTTGTGCGCGGGGTGTATGCTTCCGAAGCGAGAGAAAGGGGGTCAATGTACGTTCTTTGTCCATTTTCTCAACTTACGGATATTTTTCGCCAGAAAGCATATGCCTACGGAAGAAAGTATTATCTAAGGAGTATATGGATACCTATGAATCCACTGGACACCTTCCAGTTTTATCAAACACCTCAACACAATTCCGAGGATCGGAGCAAGATTGACGCTACACTGTGTTTATGATCGAATATCAGAACAATGCTTTGCTTTATCGTCACTTTTATATTATTGTTAAATACATGTTTACAATATAAACGTTTGCACAAATTGTCTGTAAATAAAACAGTTCGTATATAAAGATATTGACGAAAAATCAATGTTGTGTCCGGGGTGTATGCAACATGTTGTACGCGAGGTGTATACCCCATATTTTTCTTAGGATTGTTGTGCGAGGTATCAATGGAAATTTTATTTACACAGGTATAAAAGCGACAAATAGTGTTGATAAAAGATCTTAATACTAATGCCGAACCAAAAAGTAATTTCCATAAACGTACTGAAGTAAAAAACAAATTAAATAATTTTTTTTTAAAAATCAAAAACAAAGTATCATATTCAAGCATTAAAGGCGCTAGATGTGCAAGGAGCGATTGTTATCTACATTATAGATGGCGCAATGGTCTAGAAAATCTCTCCAAAGGGGCCCTCCCCTCTCCCCAATCCCTGC
>PRKT01000119.1:833022-844658 GCA_003671525.1 Saccostrea glomerata
GCTATATAGGGGTCAAAAATTAGAACGCCTAAAAGAGCGAAAATTTACTCATATTTTCCTTTTTATCTTGAAAACTAAAAATATTTTGTTAAGACATAATGAACAAAAGTTGTGCATAATTGCAAGGGCTTTCATGTAATACTATTCAAAAGGGGCTGGCCCCTATAATAAAGGCTCTATGGAACTTGAAAGTTTTTGCTTTATAACTCAAAAACGGTAAATATTTCGATCTAGATCTTACGAACAAAATTGCTCTTTTACACCTTTTTGATCTGATGAAAATTTTATTTTGTTCGATCATGCCGGGAATATTGGTAATAACGCGGTAAAAGCAGGCAAGGTAAACAGGTAGCGTTTTTCGGATTACATTCACCTTGTTTGTTTACAATTATATAACACGCCTCCCTCGATGGCGCGGGGCAATGTCGGTCACCGGGAATCTATCTGCGGGTAATCCAGCGACCCACAGTTATACACAAATAAAGACACAGAATGGTTAAATTCATTCTTTTCATATATAAAATTGTACCTTAATACTATCTCTGTCCTATAAAAATATTATTTTGTTCGAGTCTTACGTATTATAAGAAAGAAAGCTAGGCAGTTCTCATCTTGCTATTGAAGGAAAACTCTGTAGTCTTTATGCGCAGAATTGAAGTAAACTTGCCGTAAATAATAAATATTTTACAATGCTGTATCACATCTCTTTTTTTAATTAGGTTTTAAACGTGTTCTTTGGTTCCCGTTCTGATTATTCAATGGCATCATTTTCCTTTTATTAATCAAAATGTTTCCAAGAGAAAGAGTTTTAGAAAATAGCTTTTCTTCGTGAAAATATGAACACACACATTATGAACCAAAACGATTCACGCCCGGATCTCATAAAAAGAAGTTTTAAAGAGTCAAATAGTACAGAAATTATTTACTGCGCAATTCTCACATTCACCTGGAACCCAGATTTTAAGTGTGTTGACCATTGCTGCGTAATCTTACGATTACATGCATCCAAGAAAATCTTAAGCGACACGCGACGGCGAACCATTGACCCCGCAGTCATAGGCAAAATAATTGGTGTATTAAAACCATTTTGCAATCAATGGAAAATTATTATTGTGTGATATTTGAGATTAATATGCTGGCTTATCTTTGTTTTAAATTTGATCGTGTTACATGTTTATCTAAAACAGCTATCTTGGTTTTGTGTTTGTTTAAAATTACGCGACAAACCAATCCTTCCGTCGCTTGTTGACATTAATTTACACAGCGTGGTCGAATGTTAAATCTTATTTTACAAACTTACGGAAAGCATTATTTTCTGTAAGTAAATCGAATCTTTCAAAAATATTTTAAAATATCTTAGGTTTGACTTTAGAACAAAACGTTGGGGTATTTATTTTTCATGTACATTAATCAGTCTTCAATTTTTATAGTTCGTTAGCTCCATGTGTAATTTTACTTTTCGTTTTGAGGATTCAAAGCGTAAGGACTGGCGATCTGCGGTTACTTTACTTCAACCAATATTGATTTAAATGCACAAGCTTAATTAGCGCGTTTAACTCACAAATAAATCCGTTTTCAACACAAATTTTCTCAAACACATTTTTTTTTGTTCATCACAGATTTTAAAGAAAATCTTCCGATCTATTCAGAATTTTACTCAGAAATGAAATGGACTAAACATCGATAAGTATCTCCGGCACGTTTAAACTTCATAATTCCCTATTATTCTTTTTTTTTCCTAGACGCCAACTTTGAGACCTCGTAACTCGCTCATTTCTAAACAGATTTCGCTCAAATTTTCAGAGATTATAGACGTTTATAAACTCTATCAGAATGCTGACATAAATTTGAAAAAGTCACTTCCGGTTTTGAGTTATTTCCCTTTTAACGAAAATTTATAGCCCATCGTTTCCAGACAAAGGCTCAGAGACGGCTAAAGCTGGAACAGGAATTCTACTGATTTTAGATAATAGAAGGATTGAAGTTGTGCACATCGGTTTTTGTTTTTCGATTTCTCTATTCAAAATGGCGCCATATAGGGGTCAAAAATTAGAACGCTTAAAAGAACCAAAAATTACTCATATTTTGCTTCTTATCTTCTAAACTAAAAATATTTTGTTAAGACATGATGAACAAATAATGTGCATAATTTTAAGATCTATCATTTGACATCATTAAAAAGGGGCTGGCCCCTCAAATTAGGGGTTAAGGGCACTCGAAAGTTTTTGCCTTATAACTTAAAAACGGTAAATATTTCGATATGGTTATCGATTTGAAATGGGTTCTTTAACATCTTATTGATCTCATGTTCAAGTCATGTGTTATTAGATGAGCAGAAAACTTTATAGTCCATGTACAGGTAAGTGATTTTATACGGCATGTGAAGAAGAACTCTATATATGCGTATGCGTATAACACGTATAACTTAAATAAACTGGATAAGAATAATATCCCTAGCTAAATTGAATGTTAAACTTAAGATAATTCACTGTCATTCAATTCATGCATCGTGGAATTTTCCTCGGACCCTGATTGTTTTGTGTGTACAATGTGCGTGTTTTTTATACCCCCCGCTTGAAAAGTGGGGGTATATAGTAATCGGTATTTCCGTCCGTCCGTCCGTCCGTCCGTCTGTCCGTCTGTACGTCCTTCCGTCCGTCCGTCTGTTACGCTTTGGGGTACCCATCTCTTATCCGCAACTCCTCTCATACCACTGAATGAAATTTGATGAAACTTTCACAGAATCTTTATTACATGTTGCCATTGTGCACCTCCTATTTTACTTTTTGATCCGACACATATTTTGGGTTTCCCGGCCACAGGAAAACATGGACTTTTTCACCAGTTATAACCATATGGGAGGCGGGGGGTATCATTTAGTGAGCTCATCGCTCACAGTACCTCTAGTTGTATACAGTTATCACATGGTTATGAAACCCGTTTATCGATCGCGCATTGACCTGTATACATTCGTGAGGTCAACATTACCGCTTTTTGATTTTTACTAGAGTCCTAGATTTAAAATCAAGAAAATATGTCATTTGCGCTAATCGTAAGAATATTTCTATACACGAATATAAAGGTTTTCTTGAACATGATTTAAAAGTGTTGAATGTCGGATTCTATTCTTTGACGATTACATGTACGCGCGCTTTTCTCATCTGTTGAGGTATCTATGGACGAGTTCATTGTTTACACTGATAGGTGTAATGTTGCTAGTAAGAACAACACATGATTTCGCTTTGGATGCAAATCTATTACTAATTCATACATAGATAAACAAAGATACAAAATAGCAGAGTTAATATGATATCCTGGGAAAGTATAAACATTTGACCAGTGAGGCGATGGAGTTAAAGATTAAAGCAATTAATGTCTAAAGCATTCAGAGTTCAGCATTAGCAAATATAAACAAACTGCTCGGTTCTGTTTATCATAAACGTTTGCACTTAAACATTACATCCCTCCTTTTGTTTGAAATAGAATTAAATCCCAATGAATAAAAATAGGAATCAAAATAAAGATAAAGATACATAGACACAACACTTATTGTCTAAGTCTAAGTAGATATAAACAGTTACGGCTAGTATTTCCATTAATACACTGTTCTGGTCAATAATTCACTTTATCATATACTTAGTAGTAAATACACCGGTTCTGCACGGTGTGATACGGGCGACGTCACAATACCCCATATCACGGCTCGGTCCGAAAATCCATATCACGTATCGGACCGGCGGGCCGAAAATCCATATCAAACCGGAAGTAACGTTTGTATTAAGTTTAAAAGTTAATTTACTTGATTTTATTTAAATATTCATATAAAATTTTTCTTTAACAACATTTGTGGTCTTAATTTTTTTTCCAGTTACCTAAAATTAGCTCTATTAAATTTTAAAGAAAAATGTCACTAACAAGCACAAACATTCTTCAACGACCATATGCGAACTCGCATATTAAGTATTTTAAATATATGATAAATAGAATACTACATACTAAAATCCATATCATATGTCACATCAGCCCTCGGGCCCCATATCAGCCCTCGGGCCTTCGGCCCTAGGGCTGATATGGGGCCACTCGGGCTGATATGACATATGATATGGATTTTAGTATGTAATATTCTCTATTTAGTTCACGATTCACACGCGTATTGATATTTATTATAGTCTACATTTCTTCAATAAGTCTTTTAGGTGCGCGGATTTCTCTCTTAGGACGGCTCGGTAACTCACTCGTGGAGTTATCTGTCTTCACGGGTATTTCGTCAACTTCGAGTTCCTCATCCTGATCTGCCTTATATTCCAACTTTTTGAAGTGCGACGCGTTTCTTGTAATTGTCTTCTCATCATTCCCGGCGGTGACCATGGTACCTTTAGTTTTTAAAATTTCAAGTGGTTTTGGTTCATACGGGGTTGACAGTTTATTTGATTTTGGTTGTTTTACCAAAACATTGTCTCCTACTTCTAAATATATTTCCTTTGCCCGAGAATAGTGATCAGCATGTTGTTTCATTTTTAATTTAGCTTTAATGTCATTTTCTTTCATTTCCGTGTGGATTTCGTATTTTCCTCCTTTGTTTTCGTTAAGAACGTCAATATCCATCTTGGTCCTGATTTTCCGGCTGAATAGAGCTTCAAATGGCGATATTTTTGTGGTACAATGTGGTGTAGCCCTGTAGTTCCTTAGAAATGTAAAAATTTCTTGTTTCCAACTTTTATTTTCCACATTAGCTGCTTTGATAGTTTTCTCAATTGTTCTCATGAATCTTTCGGATTCTGCATTTGCTTTAGGCCATAGAGGAGTAATCTTTCTGTGAGAAAATCCTAAGTATTCCGAATACTGGCGAAATTCTGTTCCATTAAACGGAGGTCCGTTGTCAGTTTTCAGAATTTTTGGTATTCCAAATTCCGCAAATATTTTGTCTAACTTAGGAATAACAGCTTTTGCTGACGTAGACTTAAGAAAATCCACAATCGGATATCTGGAGTACTCATCCATAACAACCATGAGATAATCTCCTGAGGGAAATGGTCCACAAAAATCCATTGACAATTCCGTCCAGGGTCCACTTGGTAAAGGTGACATCTTCAACGGCTCGAGATGTTTTGTTTCTGTCGTAACTTGGCAAGGTAAACAGTTCTTTAGTGTCGACTCAACTTGTTTATCAATGCCCGGAAACCAAACTTTTTCCCTTAGCAACGATTTCGTTTTTACGATACCTTGATGTCCTTCGTGTGCTAAACTTATAACGTGTTTTCTGAGTGAGTGTGGAACAAACAATTTGTCCTTTCGGAGAACTATCCCGGTATCCGAAACAGTCAATTCATCCTTCAGCTTACAGACAGATTGCCAATCTGGTCTTGTTGATTTCTTGAAAACAACCCACGATCCACTCCTCACTGCATCTCGAATATCTCGTATCAGTACATCTTTGTCAGAAGCTTTCTGAATTTCATCCAGAGTCATTGATTTCGGGATGTTTGTCTGGACTACAAAATTGATGCAATTTTCAACAGAGAATGATTTATCATTTCCTTGACGAATTGGGTGACGTGAGATATAGTCACTTGGGTTGAACTTTCCAGGTTTATACTTTATGTGGAAATCATACGGCTGTAGTCTCAATGCCCATCTCTCAATTCTGGCAGGAGGTTTTGATGCAGGGTTTCCAAATATTAATTCCAATGGTTTATGATCTGTCACAAGTTCAAATGTGTTTCCAAGAAGATAAAGGTGAAAATGTTCGCAACTCCAGACAATTGCAAGGCCTTCTCGTTCTGTCTGAGAGTATCGTTGTTCCACTGGAGAAAGCGTTTTACTTCCATAGGAAATAACTTTCCGGTCGCCATTTCCATCAATTTGAGTAAGGATAGCTCCTAGTCCAACGGGACTTGCGTCGACAATGACTTCTGTGCGCCTTGAAGGGTCAAAATAGGATATAACTGCACTACTGGTCAATGCGTCCTTGATATTCTGCATTGCCTGTTCATGTTTATTTTCCCATGTCCATCGTTGATTCTTTTTGGTCAGTTCACGTAGAGGTTGTGATATTGTGGCGAAGTCCTTGATGAATCGTGCGCAGTAATTAGCCATGCCAAGGAAACTGCGCATTTCAGATGCATTCTTGGGGTTTTCTGCATGTTTGATTGCCTCAACTTTCTTGGGGTCAGCTGATATCCCACTTTCAGAGAAAATAAATCCAAAGAATTCAAGCTTTCTTTTGTTAAACTCACACTTATCTTTGTTGAGCGTTAGATTTCGTTCCCGCAGTCGAGTTAAGAGCAACTGTAACGAATTGTCGTGTTCCTCCTGGGACTTGCCATACACAATAATATCATCACTTATATTGCGTGTTCCAGGTATTCCTTCAATGGTTTGTTGGATGACCGCCTGAAAAACTTCAGCTGCCGAATTTACTCCGAAAATAAGTCTTTTGTAGCGAAACAGTCCAACATGTGATGAAAATGTTGTGATATATCTCGATTCTGGTGCTAACTCAAGTTGGTGATAGCCTTTGTTTAGGTCCAATTTTGAGAATATCTTAGCTCCATTCAAATCAGTGACAAGTTCATCTATTGTAGGCATCACATGGCGTTCTCTCAGTATGGCTTTGTTAGCTCTTCTCATATCAATACAAACTCTCACTTGGTCAGGATTTTTAGGTTTTGGAGCTACTAAAATTGGTGACACCCACGGAGTCGGTCCATCAACTTTTTCTATGATGTCCATTTCTTCCAGTTTCTTTAGCTCTTGTTCTAATTTCTTTCGTCGGTGAAACGGAATTCTGCGATGTGGTTGCGCAACAGGCTTCACTGTTTCGTCAATGTGAAGTTTCACTTGAAAGTCTTTCAGCTTTCCTATCCCCTCAAATCGATCAGCAAATCTCGTTAGTATACTGGATTGGTCAGTACGTTCATTTTGGTCTACAGCATTTATCGTAATCGAAATGAGTCCTAGCTTTTGTGCGTCAGCACAGCTAAGTAAACATCCACTTGCACTCTTTACCACAAGAATTTCAGTGTCGATAATCCTGAGTTTAGATTCTATTTCAGCTCGAAATTTACCTCTTATTGGTAATGCGGCTTTCGTTCCGTAAGCATGAACTTTAGCATTTGATTTTGACAATTTAATTGGTTTCTTGCGACTTACTCTTTCAAACGTCGACTCATCCATGACAGTAACACTTGCTCCGGAATCCACCAGCATGTCAACTTTAATCCCATTTATTTTGACATTTGCGATCGGCAAAGATTTCGTTGCATTAAGTTGTAATCCAAAAGCATATTCTTCATCACTACTGTCATTATCCAAATTGTTTACACCTTGTTTCTTTGATTTGGGTGTGCGGTTGAAATTTCTTATGTCCTGTTTCTGGCCAGACCTACACTGCTTTGCAAAATGTCCGGTTTTCTTGCATTTGTTACACGCTTTGTCTTTTGCTGGGCACGGTCTATCTTTATGTGGCCATTCCTTTCCACAATTGCGACACTTACTTGTTGGTTCCCTTTGTTTCCATTGTTTAGACGAATTCATTTTCCTGTTTGCAGCATTAAGATGTACGTCTTGACTCTTGTGGTCTTCCATACCGGAGGCTTGGAGTTGTGAGACTTCCATAGCTCTCGCTGAATCTAGGATTTGTTGGAGCGTTAAGTCAGGTTCACGCAGCGCTTTGCGTCTCAGACGACTTGACTCACATCCTTGAATAACTTGTGACTTTATTTCCCTATCTATATCTTCGAACTCACAGTTTTCTGCCAACTGTCGCAGTCTTGTGTGATAGGAATCCATTATTTCACTTGATTGTTGTTTAGCTTGTCTAAATTTGTATATTTCGAATTCAAGGTTCTTCTTTGGGTTGAAGTGCTCCGTCAGTTTTGTCTTAGCTGCATCATAGTCATTTGGTCCACCGGTGTCCGCAAGAGTGTCAAAGATGTTGTAAACTTCGTCTCCTCCATAGTGTAAGAGCATTGCCCTTTTGCGATCATTCCTGGTAATTCCCATAGCCAAGACGAAATTTTCAAAACGCTGGATCCATTTTTTCCAGCGCTGTCCTATTGAACTTTGATCTGAGACATCAAACTTCGGAAATGGGGGAAATCCAGTAGCCATTATTGATATTTCTCAGTCAAAATTAATAACCGCTCAAACACTATGTAAAACTTTATATCCTCGTCGCCAATGTAATGTTGCTAGTAAGAACAACACATGATTTCGCTTTGGATGCAAATCTATTACTAATTCATACATAGATAAACAAAGATACAAAATAGCAGAGTTAATATGATATCCTGGGAAAGTATAAACATTTGACCAGTGAGGCGATGGAGTTAAAGATTAAAGCAATTAATGTCTAAAGCATTCAGAGTTCAGCATTAGCAAATATAAACAAACTGCTCGGTTCTGTTTATCATAAACGTTTGCACTTAAACATTACAATAGGTGACACAGGATGACCTATCGATAAGTCTGCCGAATTTGATAGTGATTATAATTGCACATGTACATAAATTAATGTTTAATCCCACCCTTGTGAAGTCCATTATAGTTTCTTTATTTAAAAAATTGGGGATATCAATACTGCAACTTGTTTTTGATTTGTACGGATGGTTCTATTATTGGAGTATGTAGTACGAGGATTTTTTTAGGCCCCGTCTTCCCCTCCACTTTGAAGTACATGTGTAAATGCAATCGTTACATGTCAAGTTATTCTAATTGCTTTATATCAGAAAAATTTGCGATGTTGTTTAAACCAGAAAATACAAATAAACATGTAAGTGGAAGTGACGTTTCTAATTCTCATAAAAATCGAAAATTGAATGAAGAAACTTTTGCATTAATTGCTACATAACTTATAATTGTATTGTACCGCATGTATTTCTTTTATTTCCTCGAATAAAAAGAATATCACTATGACACGATTTTACGGGTACATGATTGTAACTAAATACATGCTGTTTTACACGGAAGAGCCCCCAAAATATATCAATTCCGAGCTTTCAGAATACGAGAGAAAAAAAAATGAATTTTTCTAACAAATGTAAAATTGTTTCTGAGAAAGCCATGCAAATACAAATATTCCAAGCCATTCTTTCGTGTTTATTGGACTAAAAGAGATTATTAAATTTCCTCTCATCGCGGTGGATACGTAACCCCCCTTCCCTCAAATGATACAATGAGTCGAGAATGTCAATTGTTTAGTTTGGTCAGGTACTACAGGTCAGGACTGGTGTTGAATTATAATGTTAACCAATAATCATATGCGACATTTTTTTAATCGCAGGTCTTCAATTAAATGAAAAAAGATTAATATGCGACACTAAACTTTCCTATATATATAAAACGTTTTAATTTCTAAAAGTTGTGCCGATTAGAGTGTTCAATCGAGCATCGAAGTGTGTACATGTGCTACATGTATTATTTTCTATGGGTAAGGGGAAGTACCAGTTTTTGCTGCATTTGATTTCCGGAATTCTGCATTGCATTTCCGACAATTAATAATTTCATTTCTAACATTCTTTATTTTCATTATGGATATTTCTGGATTTCTATATGTCTAGCAATTTAAAGTTAACAAAGAAGATGGAATCATTATTTTAATAGAATACATTTGGTTAAAGTAACACAAGTGAACTTGTGATGAAAATTTATTAAACGAAAGTCAAGGAATAACAAGTTAAAGTTTGTATTTTGAAAAATAAATCAGAAAACAAAGACATGTTGTAAAGCTCACGCACAGACACACACAAACGTTTTGGTAACTCGGAATAGTCCAGAGTAAAACTATATTTTTTTGATGACGGAATGTCCAGTACATCTAATTTTCACGTCCGGAATAGTCCACGGCGGATCTAAAAACTGACTCTCTCACACAACATACTGGATTCACTCAATTAACACATTTACGCAATTTGTATCATACATACAAGTCAGACGCTCTTTGATGTAGAGGATTAACATTAATTTCTTAGATAAATACTGAGTGACAAATTTCTTTTTACTGTTTAAACTCAAATTGATACTATAGGTAAATAATTTAAGCATACGTCAAAAATACGCATTAAAAATAATTCTTTTTACAAAATTTAATTCTGTTTAAACAATATACATGTAAATCACTAGCAGCGCAAAGACAGACTTTTAAAAAAAAATCAGAGGTTGAACCCTGAAGGCGAATTTAATCCTTTTATGACACCACCTACCCCGTAATGAGACAGTTGTGTATTTGTTCTCATCGAAATGACCGGTCTCCGCGTCTTGAAACTCCAACGTACATGTATTGCATGTACTTGAATAATATGTATTAATAAGTTTTTAAGGAAATCTCATGTAGAAAACCTGATTTATATTCTAATATTTTCTAATTTCTTTTTATTATTTGTATTTCTCAATTTATCATGTTCAAATTTCTTAGGGAACATTAAACCTTATTTGTCAGCCAGTCTGTCCATCTGTCACGAGAACTTTAAACTTGATAATAACTATTGAATGAGTTGAAATAGGACTCTGATATTTCACAAGTGCATTATTTGTGACATCTGATTTTCAAATATACTGTGATTTTTGACCCTGTGACCTTGATCTTGGAGCTTGACCTACTTAAAAAAAATAACATTACTTTAAATTGACCATAACTTTTGAAAGCTTCCATTTTATAAAAAATATTAACTGTGACAATGCCTTTCAAAATTCACTGATTTTTTTACCCTTTGACCTTTTCAAAAACATTAACAATACTCATACCTTTTGAATGAGAAGAGATAGGGCTTTTATTTTATCCCTGTGTATTACCTAAGACAACCTTTCTAAATACACTGACTTTTGACAACTTGACCTTGAGGCTTGATCATTACTTTTTAATGAGAAGAGATAGAACTTTCATATTACACAAATATCACATGTACGTAACCTGTGATAAAATCATTTCAAATACTTCTATATCATGAACTTTGACCTTTGAAGTTTATCCGGCTTTTCCAAAATTTAAACATTGCTTAAAATTTACCATAACTTTTTACACACGTATATTAGCTGCGACAAAGCCTAACTAAAAAAAGGTATGGCTTAAATCATGCAGAGTGTGTTATGGCCTTGAATCAAGGTCATTTAGGATAAGATATTTTGGCTGGATGCATTGTTTGAAAAAAACATGTGTGAATTTGTCAATACGGTACCACACAAATGGGATATGCTCATCACCAGCATGTGTCATGGTGTCCTTCTTTTAATAGTAAAACATAATAAGATGATATCTACCCTTAAAGATTGCTTTATCATTAGAACGTGGCATGACCTTGACTCAAGGTCATTTCTCTCGGTCCGCAGCTCCGACGGAAGACCTACTCGTTGCTTTGCAACGAGCTCGGCTCTAGTTTTCCTTTCAATTTTTGCAATATTTGGACTCATTTTTCCGTATCTGTGAAGATTCGGTATTTTACAAATTACAATAAACATGTAAACTTGGCTATAAAAATGCACATTTGTAATAAGGGACGACAATTTTCTGAGGGCATGCACAATTGAAAAAAAACTGTTTTTGGCACAATTACAATTTTACGTTGACGTGTAATTAATATCAATTAATGTTCACCCCTCCTTTATTTTATTATTGTATATACACGTAGTAAAGTTACCCC
>PRKT01000119.1:857347-869115 GCA_003671525.1 Saccostrea glomerata
ATCAAAGTTTTACATAGAAATATATAGGAAAAATCTTTGAAAATCTTCTTCTTAAGAACCACTGGGCCAGAAAAGCTGAAACTTATATGGAAGCATCCTGGTATAATGTAGATTCTAAATTGTTCAATTAATGACCCCCTGGGGAAGGGTGGGGCCACAATGGGGATTCAAAGTTTTATAAAGAAATATATAGGAAAAATCTTTGAAAGTCTTCTTCTCAAGAACCACTGGGCCAGAAAAGCTGAAACTTATATGGAAGCATCCTGGTATAGTGTAGATTCTAAATTATTCATATCATGACCCCCGGGGGAAGGGCGGGCCACAATGGGGAATCAAATATTTACATAGAAATATATAGGAAAAATCTTTGAAAATCTTCTTCTCAGGAACCACTGGGCCAAAAAAGCTGAAACATATGTGCCCATGGAAGGATCATAGGGTAGTGTAGATTTCAAATTGTTTAAATTATGATCAGTGGGGTAGCTTGGGGATACATTATGTATAACAAGGGTGAAATCTGGTAAAGAACAGAATGGTCAAAGCTTCTCAGGTGAGCGATGTGGCCCATGGGCCTCTTGTTTAAGGATGGCCTGGTGGATTTATGAGTGTCTTTTTGATTTAAATTATAGCCTATATGTATTCTTTGTGGAGTTCAGGAGTTGGGTGGGGTATATGGTGGGGATGGATCTTTGTTTGGTCCATAACATTAAACCCATCTATCTGTATTTGAAGCTGTGTTTATGAAATGAAGTGACTATAATTAAACCTGCAAGATTGTGAAAGAACATGGCCATGAAACAGCTTCATTCAACTGTTACCAGGTAGTAATTTAAAAATAAAAATGATACAAATGTTAGGGGACCTGGATTCTTACATGCAACCACCTTCCTGTTACACAGGAAATAATTATAGCTCATATAATTATTTATTCTGAAGTACAGAGAAGATAAATGCGTGAGAATGAGAAGTAATTTTTTTTTCCCATTTATTGTTTATTGTTTATTTTCAGTTGATTTAATTTTTCTTATTTAGACAAATGGTTCTTGATATAAAAAGTATAGGATTTTTGAAGACATGTCAAGTTTTTATCGCAAGCTTGTTCGAAAGAAGTTTATAGATCCTGCTAACATCACAGAGACCAAATTATCGAGATGTTTGACCACACTAGATCTCACTGCTCTTGGTATGTATCAGTTCTTGTGTTGACAGCGGCTATGAAGTAATAACATTGTCTTAAAAAATGTTTCGGAATCCAGAAAAGGTTGAGCTGAAAAAAAAAACTTTTTTGTAAAGCACTCAGATAAATTAATTTTCATGTTTTGCTCACCTCAGTGAAGTTGAAGTGAGCTTATGCCCCCAACATCCAAATAAGCATTAGCATTCAGGTTATTTTTAAGTGCAGGTCCATTTGCAAAAAACTGTGAAAGCCAGTGCTTGATATTTATATTTTACTGTATAAATACCTTTACTTATTTGACTCTATAGGTATAGGCAGTACCCTAGGAGCTGGTATTTATGTAGTGGCCGGTCAGGTAGCCAAGGACACAGCCGGTCCAGCGGTCATTCTATCCTTCCTCATTGCAGCCTTAGCCTCAGTGTTAGCAGGTATTACACAATGTCAGAAATCAGCAGGGATTAGACAGTCTAATAGGATTAAAATCTGAACAAGTTATTGGTTTATATAATTAATTATCGATGAAATGGGGACATTTAGAATTATTAAAGTAATAAATCTGTTCTGCTTACATTATTGGCAATACATGTACGTCTTATAGTTAATTAAAGACTACTGTCAGAAATGTCTGTTCTATATATCCTGTACTTAATGTTTAATTCTAGGCTGAGAAGTCAGTTGAAAATTCTGGATCTTTTAAATAATCTCTTGGCCATTGATAGTCTTATCAATATGTAGTTCAGATCAGTAATGAAGACATGACTATTAAATTATTTGATAATCATACCAAAAAATAAAAGATGCTTGCAAGAATTAAACAATATCTTTCATCTGTAAAATTATCCAAAGTCCTTGATTCAATATGAACATCACTAGGTTGATTATTGTAGCCATCTTTAAACTAAAGGTAACACTGCAGCATCTTTAATATATAGTAACATGCATTGACTTAAGATGCAACTTAAAAGCAAATTTAGTCAATGTAAAGATTTTTACTTAGCCTAGTACATTTTGTTTCAATATAGTTGCAGCATCAAAAGTCAATTTAAACCTTGAACTTTCTCATGTACACATTGCAATACATGAAAATTTTTTAATTTATACAATTCTAGTTGATTGTCCTTTTTATGTATTTGGTTTCTAGGTCTCTGCTATGCTGAGTTTGGAGCCAGGGTTCCTAAGACTGGTTCAGCGTATGTGTACAGTTATATAACCGTGGGGGAGTTTATGGCCTTCATCATTGGCTGGAATCTGATTTTGGAGTATGTTATAGGTATGTCCCTCCTACAGACAATTTTGTTCTACAATTTTGCTAAAACCCAATTGTTTGATTTTATCTAAAGCAATAGTAAGGCAATGTAAAGGTATATACATGTATTCAAACCATTTGAAGATTTTTATTATAATTCATAACTCTTTACCAGGCACAGCCAGTGTAGCGAGGGCATGGAGTGCCTACTTTGACTCTCTGATCCACAAAGCCATCCAGAACTTCTTCAGGGACAACATGCCTATAGATGTGGGGGGACTGTCTCCGTACCCAGACTTCTTTGCTTTTGGCATCACTCTCCTGCTGACCTGTATGTTAAAAAAATTGCTAGTTAATTAATGCTTACCGGTAATTCTAATGTGAAATCATCACAAGCCTAGTGTCTTCGATTTACTGAGTTATTGGAAGATGGGTGGGATAAGATAGAACCTGAGTCACAATTTAACATCCACACAGCCGAAATAAACCCATTGTCACAAGCCATGGGTATTTGTGTCAATTCTATTTTCACAAACAGTGTGTGAATATAGAATGGACACAAAACTTTTAACAAAAATTTAACTATATTTTACCTTTATTTCTATTGGATATTAGTTTAAAACAGGTAATTTCATTCTGCAATAAAACAAACAAGAAATGGCTCAAATTCTTATTTTACCAGTGACATTTTTGAATATATAGGACTTTTGTACTTAGAAAAACCCTTGTTTGAATTTCAGTAATATGCCTGTTGTATATTAATTTCAGGTTTGTTAACACTGGGAGTAAAGGAATCTTCCCGATTTAACAATATCTTCACTGGAGTCAATCTTCTAGTTGTGTTATATGTTGTAATCTGTGGCTTTATCAAGGCGGACATCAGTAACTGGTCTCTACCTAAGCCACAGGTAGGTATTTCATATACAAAGCAACAAAAAATACAGGTATATTTTAATATACAGGTAATATTACAAATTTTTGTTTACAGATTTAGTTTTTCACTGCTACTTTACGATTCTTGGAAGAAACAACACTTTCAAATCTCCAAAACTTCTATTTGCTTTTCTCTAAATATGAATTTTTTTAATTATTTTTAAAGTTCTATTCAATTTAGTTTACTTTTGCTGAATTTACTCGACGAACATTTAGTTTAGCTCCATTATTTTCTTAAAAGCCTACCAATTCCACTGATAACTATGGAGACGGTGGATTTTTTCCCTTTGGTTTCTCCGGAATGATGTCTGGAGCTGCCACATGTTTTTATGCTTTTGTAGGATTTGATTGCATCGCTACAACAGGTCAGTGAGAATCGGCAGGTTCATGTATTAAAGATAAAGCCCTAGAAATATGATTGTCATTTGCTAAATTCAAAATTTCATTTTAATTAAGTTTATCACTTTTGAAAGTTGACAGTGCATGTACAAGGTTCTGATTTGGACACAACAGGCTCCCACACTAGTATGGCCTATTATTAACCTTAATGTACAGGACACTTCCAATCTCATATTCCAAAATATAAAAAGAGTTCCATGGCCTGCAAAAATAAGAGGAGTTCAGGAAAAAGGTTTTCGTATGGAAATGCCACTTTTTGGCCAAAGTCATCCCCATGATGAAAAATACAAATTCCAAAACCTTTTTGCCTATACTTGTAGCCGGAAATTCCACATTATATTCTTAAAAGTGAATGGCTTACTACAAAGAATGGGAGGCATTCAGAGAACTAGCCCAGGATTTGTAGAAAAACCTGATCTGACCTCCATTTGGCCCCCGCGTATGTTCAAGGCACTACCAATCATATAACAGAAGATGATTGGGCTACTGCCTAAAATGTTACCAGAGTCTGAGGGTAACATAGAATGATGAATTGATCAGGATGATAACAGTTTACCTGAACTTTTAGTAGAAAGTGTCGGTATAATTATTGTATTATCAGGTCTATATATATAATAATAGCAGATTCCACCGGCAGGTTTCCTTTTCTCTTTGATATTTTATATAGCATAATAATTCAACCCAAAGTTATTTTTGAAGAATGACATTTTTAAAAAGTATATTTTATGACGTTAAGATGTAATACTGAGGTGTTAATTATTTTACTGATCTGTCTGTTGATGTTTTGACCCTTTTAAAATGTAAATTATGATGTAAATTATTAAAATTATGTAAATGAATCAGTTGACAACAAATGACTATAACTGATATTTTCAAAGAGTCACAACTCTCAGGTTTAAATGAATGAAATATGCTTGACAAGAAGCAGTTCAAAGGTCAAGTTGAAGGTTACAAGGTCAATAATGTATAGTGCCAAACCATACCTGAAAAAAATCCCTCTTTCTTACAGTTCAAAATTTATGTAGGGTGTTACATGCAGACAGACAGATTATCCCTATGTGCTGTTTCGCAGGTGACAATAAGTCACTCAAGTAATTCAGGTGACCCAATTTACCTGTTTCATCTCTCCTTGTAGAGGATACCATATATTCCTATTAACTTTAAAAATGCTTTTTGGTGTGAGATAGGTGTAGCTATCTGTTGTGTGCTTTGTATACCATGTGAGGTGCAAATGTATGTAATTAGGTTCTCTTCAGAAAATGTGAAGAAATTTTCAATCAAATTTGTTCCTTTAGATTTATGGGCAGTTTTACACCCCACCCTCCATGCCTGAGAGATTAGGAAAATCCACAACAAATTTTGAATACCTATGATGCAAACTATTAGTATACCTAGAATAAACAAAATGAACATTGTTTCATTATTTAGGAGAAGAGGTGAAGAATCCTCAGAGAGCTATCCCCATCAGTATAGTACTGGCTCTACTTGGCTGTTTCCTGGCCTACTTTGGGGTATCGGCAGCTATAACCCTGATGTGTCCTTACTACCTGCTAGACCATGATGCACCACTTCCTGAGGTTTTCTCCAAAGTGGGCTGGAATGTAGCAAGATATATTATAGCAGTGGGAGCTGTCTGTGGTCTGTCCACAAGGTAAGAATCAACAATGGGATTCAAGCCTTTGTTGCAAATTTTTGGAGAGAGAGGGAGAGATAAATGGAGATAGAAGGGGGGGGGGGAGAAAAATAGTTTGAGAGAGGATAAAACTTTTCTTTGATGGCTTAAATCTCTCATATTTTATGAACATTTTTTTAGTCTTCTTGGTGCTATGTTTCCATTACCTCGTGTTATTTATGCCATGGCCAGTGATGGGCTGCTGTTCCAGTTTCTGGGGGACATCAGTGAAAGGTTCAAAACTCCAGTAGCTGGTACTCTTATCTCGGGACTGTTTGCAGGTGATTGTAAACTATCAGCACATTGAAAGGGTTATTTGTAAAAAGATAATTTTTAAAAAATGAAGCAATTTATATATTTTTTCAATGATGTTTCGTACTTTGAAGGAGTCATGGCAATGATGTTTGACCTCAAGGAGCTGGTGGACATGATGTCTATTGGGACCCTGCTAGCATACACACTTGTTGCTGTTAGTGTCTTACTGTTAAGGTAAAAGAATTTCATGGTCCATGATATCTTTCTTTAACACATCGAATTCTTCTTGGCTTTAGAATTGTTCACTTCCAATTCCATGCAGTGTACTACTTCTAATATTGAAGTATTGTCCTTTATAGATACAGGGTGTACTCCTTCGACCCCCGTGACTCGGGAGACAGGTAAAGTAATTTACACCTGTAGTTTGTGATTCAAAAAATGAATATCTTCTACAAATGAACTACAAAGCAAACCACACCCTCTTCCTTCCCAAGTTAATGTTAACAATGCATGCATACTTGAATTATTTTAAAAACTATCGTTTGAAGTTTTAAGGGAACCAATAACTACAGATTTTATTACGTGGTATACTCTATCTGTTACAGGGATTCATTAGTTCTGAATGATGAAGTAAACCCAGTGGGATATTTCCAGGAAATGTTCAACCATAGACTGAAATCTCCTACACCCTTATCAGAAACTATATCTTTCTGGAATATCACTTTTATATGTGTGTACTACTCAGATTTGATGAATTTTTTTCTGCTTACTTCTAAATTTTCAATATAAAGATTAAAAATTAATTATCTTACAGTTAAAGGTCTTTCTTTTTAAACAAAAAGTGAAATGCATTTTATTTACTTAATTTTATTTATTTACTAAATATTTATTTATTTTAGTCCTCTTTTTTAAAGGTTTATTGATCATAGCAGAGTCGTTGATACTCATCTTTCTAGAAGACTCAATCGCCTCAGGGGAATGGTGGTCCATTACTTTAGCTAGTGTTATTTGTCTTCTCATATTTATCCTTGTGTATTCAACATGGCTCCAACCCCATAATCAGGATTTAATCAGCTTTAAGGTAAAAAAAATGTATAAAAGGATATTAGATATAATTCATTGGTATTTTTGTTCTGTGTATATGATGTTATTTGTTTTTTATAGGTGCCTCTTTTACCAATTTTACCGGTGATCAGTATATTTGTTAATGTTTACCTGATGTTGAAGTTGTCCACAGCTACATGGATTAGGTTTGGAGTGTGGATGCTCGTTGGTGAGTTTTATATTCAATTTAACAGTAATATTACATGTACGTGAAGTATTTTACATCTCTACATCCAATAATTAATCCCTAAAATATTTCATCAACTATTTCATCAACTAAAAACAGCATTTTTTTACTATATGCAGCTAGGCTTTTACTTATAAGAATAAGAATTTACATTTAGGAACTGCAGTAAATAACCAGATGTTATATCATTCACTTTTAACCTCTGCTTTATGCACTTTGACCTTTGACCTATCCTTTTCCTTCCAGGCTTTATAATATATTTCTCATACGGTTTCCGTCACAGTGTAGAATCTCAACATGATGAACATATACCTCTAACTTCTATATCTACCCTTGAGGAGAGTGACGATGAATTTAACGATGATCCATTTAGTGACCAGGATGATGATATCCTATGGAATAAACAAAAATGACATTGCAGTTCCATACAAAACATTTATAAAATCATTATCATGCACTGCTTTGGACCAAATGCACCATTCAAAAAGCAAACTGATATTTTTGATATTTTCACATTATACTTGGGTATTTCATGTTTGGATAAAATTTTGATACAAATAATTAAGCATTGGCATCCATATCAAATCCATTGTGCCTTTACAGGATTTATAATATATTTTGCCTATGGTATCTGGTTCAGTGAAGTAAACAAAACTGTTCCTAAAGTTACCATTGATATCAAGGGGAGAGATGAGGAGGAGACCAGGCCCCTTCTGACTCAAAGCAACCAATCCAGAATCTGAGTGGTGAGGACCTAATGCAGAACAGTGTTGGAAATATTGAAATTGTGATATCTTAAATAGTTGTGCAAGTTTATTTATTGAAGAAAATGTTGGCTAAGCCATTGACAGATTATTGCAGTAAAAAATTCAGAGAGAGAGAAATAGAGAGATGTATGGTTAAGTTTTTGGATTAAAAATTGCAATATAAATCTGTTTCATTTATCTATATATCTATGTTTCTTTTCTAATGAGCTTTCACCAATTTACAGACAAAGCTTTCATAGATTTATTTAGGACCTATATTGCAGGTGTTTATTGATAGTGACAATGGCAGAATGTAGCTTGGCATTGTCCAATAGCATTTCTAGTTACCTTTACTAAAATGGTGATATTTTGGAACTTTTCTTTATTTTGATTTTTGGGAGTGAAACTTTCATATATTTAAATCCTTGAATTTTATTCCTTGATTTAATTAACCTAAATAAGGAGTAACTTCACTCCATTGTTGTCGTCGTAAACTTTTACATTTTCATCTTCTTCTCAAGAGCGACTGGGTCACTTTCAACCAAAATAAGCACAGAGTATCCTTGGGTAAAGGAGATTTCAAATGAAGGGTCACACCCATTTCCATGGGGAGTTAACTGAAAAATGAGGAAAATTGTGTGGGTGTATTCCAAATTCTTCTCAAAACCCAGTGGGCTAGATAAGGTGAAAATTATGTGAAAGCTTCTAAACATAATATAGATTCAAGTTTTTCAAATTATGACCCCCAGGGAACTACAATGAGGGATCATAGTTTTACTTAAGAATATTAAGGAAAATATCTTTTAAAATCTTATGAAGAACAGCAAAACTATAAGATGTCATATATAAAAAAAAAAAGGAAAAAAAATCTTCCCAGGAACAGAAAAGCTACGTTGAGTCATATTGAAATGTAACCATCTTGGTGATTATTCAAATTTGTTCAAATCATGATCCAAGGGAGAAGGGAGAGGCCAAAATGGAAGATCTAATTTCTACAAAGTGATAAAGTAAGGGAAAAAACTTCTCAAGAATAGCAAAGTTAGATGCTATATTGATACAGAGGTATTTTCAAGTAGTATAAAAGTCAAGCACCCCCTCCTCCCCCTCCCCCAAGTATTTTTTACAATACTGAACTGATTGTGTTTTTACCTAGATGACGTGATTGGGTGAGCAATGTGGCCCATGGGCCTCTTGGTTTTTTTTATAAAGGTCACAGGAAGGCCATGAATTTAATCAACATCCTAATTATTCTGTCTTTGGAAACTGATTTTTTAAAGAGGCATTTAGAGTTTATCTTACTGCAGAAAATGTTGAGCATGTCTAGATCATCTGCCAGAATCAAAAGTACCAGACATATTTTTTTCAAAAAAGTGAAATGTTGAACAAAATTCACCTTGGTGACGTGTTGATCTTTATGTAATAAGGATTACTTGAAAAGAAGAAAAAACAGTGGATTCATTTTCTTTGTCATGTACATCTAAATTCCAATGAGAACATAGTTAAATCTTCCCGATCTACCAAATAGACCTAGGCATCGGGGACTTGAAGGTCACCTCATTTAAATTATGTTTATAAAACCCACATACATCATTAAATTATGATTATATATAACCATTTTAAATAATTATCATGAGATGATCTTAAGAAAACAATTTATTTTCTCCATGGATCCCGCCTACGTTCTCACAACATCAGTTGGGTCTTTATTTCTTTGAAAGACCCTTGGATTCTAGGTATAATTTTTTGTTGATAGTAAAAATAAATTACGAATAGAAAAATGAGAAAGTAAAATCAGATTACCAATAAGTCCCAAAAATCTTATGTTTTCCAGGCTTTTTTACGATTTTAATATTATATGTGCCAGATTTTCCTGGCACGAAAAATACAAAAAAAAAAGTAAAAAATAAAAGCCATGAAAAAGTCAGATATTTCGGACTATTCCTGTATTTATGCAATAAATAGTCTGCCTTCTGACCAGGATATAAGAAATTAATAAGTACATGTACTCTATAATGGAAAAAAAATTGTGAAACTGAGGCCCCCCAAGTGGCAGATTATGGCGAGATTAAGGCTCCATAGATCTAAGTTAAACGTCAAGGTCAATATATGTATATTAAAAAATGTCGGTGCTCATAGAAAGAATAAAACATATAAAGGAAATGTTGAGGGAAAGAACATGTTTACAGAGCTTAGGCATCTCCAGTATTCACCAAATCTCATTCATCTTGACATTTTTTTTTAATTCCGATCAGGGGATGCTTAATCCTTCTGGGCACCCGATCCCACCTCTTTACTACTTGATGCATGTTATGAATTTAACATTTTGCACTGTATGGGAAGAAGAGGAGGAGAAGAACAGTTTTGAGCTTGATTGTCCTTTAGAAGTTTTTGAAAAATATTCCCTAATTCTGACATATAGTTTGAACTTGGATATCCCATCTCTGCCAATAGGGAGGACAAATATAAATAAAAATCCTGAGTATTTTTCTATGTAACGCTCTTTCTCCTATAATTTGCATCGTGCATGTATATTTGTTTTTAAGTGGGTCATATTCCAAGGTCAGACACATAAAAGTTGAAAACAGTGGAAGTATTTTTCACCAGAAAGATACAAGTGAAATATGAAAACCCAAATTTTCACTTTTCTAAGCTAAGGCAAATGAAGAAACAGACACAATATAAGGGCATACAAAAGGTCAAGGTCAGAATTGTATTCACATGAATGTTTTGTCACAGAATACACTCCTGTATTGGCTTTTGAAAAGTTACAGTATGGCCAAGGTTAAAGAGTTTTAAAAATCTGTTAAAGGTCAAAACCAAAAAGCCAAAATGTATCCCGAGAAAGGCTTTGTCACAATAAATTTACATGTGAAGTACATGAATAAAAGAAAGCCGAAGCAAAAACTCTTCAAAATTTATTATCTCTACCAATAGGGAGGACAAATATAAATTAAAATTCGATGAATTTTTCGATGTAAAACTCTTTCTCCTAGAATTTCCAAGTAAATGATTCTCTTTCGTCGCCTCACCTAGAGCTATTGAAGTAGGCATAGTTTGTACTCAATAAAATTACTTCCCTATATCTTTGGATATTTTCTTATATCATGTAGTTTTTGAGAATCAAAAAAAAAATTATCATTCAGTTTTATTGAATTAAACCCTCATTCCTTTGGGGTTAAATAAACCAAATCTACACAACATGAAGATGTTTCCATAGTACATGTATAAGTTTAGCTACTGTTACTGTACTGAAGCTCTACGAAAAAAAGACAGAACTGCGGTCTAGCAATATTTTCGGAGAGCTACAGTTCTGCAGCTAACGTCGTGTAGGAGAATACATATTGCTTTGAATAAAAAATGAGTTTCATACGAAATGAGAGCTGTGTACGTATGCGCCGGACGACGAACGATGACCCGACCTAAAAATTAAATTTTATGATAAATGCTTGCTTATTCCTAATTGTCACACAGTTGCTGATAGATACATATATTAGCGTTCATGCCATCTATTGGTTTCTTTAAATCATGCAACGTTTAGATGTTGACAGGGATACGTTTCTAACATCACGGTGCAAACGAAGTGCTAATTGCTTTCCAACAAAACGTGTTGCCATTCTTTTCCTGTGCTGTGAAGCTATATGGATCTCCACGTTCAGAGCTTACTGTGACCCAAGTGAGTACATTAGTTTTTCTTCTTTTTTGGGGGGACGAGAACAGATGGGTTAATTAGAAGGGGATGGGGGTAGGTAGCGTATTTAATATATCAGGACCATGAGGACGTGAAAATAAAATTATTGGTCAGTGTGCAATCTTCAAAAATGACGGATTGAAAAACAAACGTTTTATTTATTTGTGTACTTTTAAGATCACAACGATATTTCATTGAAACATTTTGAATGATGCATCGATCTACATTCTTAAAATGTGAAAAAAATATTCTTTGTGTAATTTTCTTTTGTTGAAATTTAGCTTTTAGTATTTTATTACGAATCACTGGGAATCAGTGTTTTGCAGGGGCGTAGCAACAGGGGGGTGGGGGGGGGGGGCGG
>PRKT01000119.1:869836-912828 GCA_003671525.1 Saccostrea glomerata
CCTTTGGCCAATTCCCTTTTTTTTTGCTTGTCAACTTTACAGGTAAAGTAAAAAAAAAATTCCTCTGGTTGGCCCCCCCACTTTCAAAAACGATGCTACCCGCCTGTTTTGGTCTATTATTTTGGTCTCATAGGTCTTTCGTAGAAGTTCATTTTTACGAATGTGCCAGGTTACCTAAAATACGCATGGGCATTCAAATATTGCTTTATTGTTTACAAATATTTTTATTCATCAAGCTGCATTCATAGCTTAATAATTATGATATGATTGAATTTTTTTTTTTAGAAGGTCATTGCAAAAACAGTACTGTAAGAAATATTTTGTTAAATTTACTATAGTATGCCTTTCCTAAAGAATGTTTTAAAAGCTTAAATAACAAACGCAATATAATAGATAAATTTTATTAACTTACTTTACTTTAGAGCTTTATCACGTTTTTCAAAGTCACATGTATAGAAATTTTCACCGTCAGGTATCTTCATTTCCATAAAATATAAACAATTAAGAGTTAATTACATCACCTGATTACACGCGTTATATTTTTCTATAATTTTTGCAGCTGTTTATTGGAAACGAAGTTTAATAATCTACAATAGTCCTTATTGATTGCCATGATATGTGCAGGTGTGCTTCTCATGTTTATTCATAGGGTACATGTAATGAAAATTTTTACGTGTTCAGCTTCAAGATGCATGCAGGCACGTACATGTACATAATGTAGTATCATTTTTGAAAAGTTGCCATCCACCCCATTCCCTTGATGTTACTTACCAGAAATGATCGATTTTAAACTTATTCCCTAATAAAATGTTTGTTCAAAGACCTACCTATATTTAATCAAAATTGTGTGACTTTGAAATAAAAAACAACAAAACAAACTTCTCGAATAAAGAAAACAGGAAAAAAAAATCACCTGCATGTATATAATTATTTTTTATATTGAATTGAATATTTTTTTTTTACATTGGAGTGAATAGAGATTTAGAAAATCCAAAGAAAAAAGTGAAATCATATATTACTCTGATGACCTTTTATTATTCTATCCACTTCTCATCGTGCGTCATTCTTAAACTTTGGAAAAGAAACGTGGAAATCAGCCGATTCTGACGCCTACATAACGAAAGATAACAAATAAATTAATTCTTTTTTCACAAATTTCACTTTTTGTAAAATTGATGAAATGCTTATTACCATTCGCATACAGAATTGACAATATCTGAAGACTGTGTCAGCATAATGGAAATAATCAACGCTACTAAATGGCAACACGCTCATTTTTCACAACAAACTGACTTTAATTGGATTGTGTAACCACTAGTCTTGTCATATCTTTTAATGAGAAAATTAATTATTCTTAAGTACATTTTTTTGCAGTGGAAGTATGTACAAAAGGACTTCCCGCTTCTTTCCCCGGAGGCCATCGAGTATGCCAGAGACTGAGAGCAGACGAGAATTGCACAGTACATTGGAGAAACTGGACCACAGTCTAGGTACCCCTATCAATACATAGCCATATAATAATGCTACCGTTCTCCCAATGTTACGTTATTCTCTTTCATCTGTCTCTTATATACAGTAGCATATTATACATGTAATGTTGAAAAAAGTCCTTATTTTGGCTAAGAAGAATATCTTTTCAAAAACTTTCCGAGTTATGGATGGCCCTTTCTGTCATCTCCGCAATGCTTGTTACAGTATTTGTAGTATGTATTGGCATCGTCTCTTTCATTCAAAGGCAGGAAGAAGAAATCCATGATGCAGGAGAAGTCAGTCACGGTTTGGAACATCCAGAGGAAAGCTTGTTTGGGCGCCCTCTTTTTTGTGTACGTCTTGCTATCCGTGCCCTGTATCATAGATCTCGTCCACTATCTGATCTCCAGCAAGGAACTAGAAGAGGTAAACATTCACTTCTACAAGGACCATATACGGTCATCTTACGATTTCAATGATTAATTGTTTTCATGAATAGAATTTGGTTCAATTCCGAATGTCCAAAATGTTTTCGATATCAAGAGCAGGAGAAAAATAGTTTCAAATAGTATAATCATACGTGTGTATTTTTTACTTGTCCTATACAACCTTTATAAAGCCTCAAAATTTTATATTCTAGAAAACTTATATACTATGTTAATATGTAAAGAATTTCGTTACAGACAATACAAGTACTGGAAGAAACAGTGAAGTTGCATTCCTCGACAACGCGAGTGATTCATGGTTTCCACTGTTTGTTTATGAATATAGACTGTGAAACTCGTATGTTGCGTCTTCTCTCTGAAAGCAGACACAGGTGTCTAAATGAAGATCACTTGTTAGAAGTAATCACTGCGATTGTAAAGTCCAGCCCAAAAAACAGCAGCTTTTACCCCGCCATAAATGGGTCTACCTTAAGTGCCTTTTCATCTTATCCTTGTGCTGAAACAACATTCCAGCACTTACATACTGCAGCTTTTCCAAAGATTGGCTCTCTAGTGGTCCAGTCTTTAAAATATATACGTTCTTCTTACGCTGCTTTTGACGTTTTGGTCAAACTGTACTGGAACTGTTTTGCTAATGATCACACCGACATGCATCATTTTCTCCATGAGGTTAATTACGTTAAAGGACACCTGTTGTCTTTCTTTTTGAAGGAAAAGTCGCGTGTTTCAATCAAGCAACTGGATATTCTCTTGATAGAGAGGTTCAAACTTTCAACAAATGAATCATCCGACTTGTGTTCAACAGCGATGCTTCAAGAATATTTGTCGACTGTTAACGAAATAAACGACATATCAAGTCAGCACCTACAACTTTTGCTAAAGTTTACTCAGTCCGAACATAAATGGTCAATAATTGTCCAGTCAATGTACATTTTCGTCCTTCTAAGCCTTCCATTCATCTGTTCTTGGCATTTTGTCGAGTACTGGCGTAGGCTTGTGCTGGTCCATAATTTATCACAACAATACAACATGGTAACCGATCAATTGATGAAGGAAAAAACGGAGTTTAAGTCCATACTCAGTGAGGTCATTCCAAGGTCAAATTTCGGCGAAGTTGTCTCGGAAGGCTCCAGGATGTCTTTGATGTCTTCGGCGTTCAGACCAGACTCTCAGTGCGAGCCGGTTCAGGTATCTTTTTCAGACACTGAACTGTCCGATGGTGGCGAGGAAACGGATCGACCGGTTCGAACTTCGAGGAGGATTTCGTCGGTAAACCGGTTCAAACAGAAGAGTGTACCGATGGGAACTATTCACGAGACATACAGCATATACGACAAGATAACAAAGAAGCTGTCCTGTAAGAGATCCAATCCGTCTTTGTCGAACGAAGTAACGATATTTCGATCAGACATTGTTGGATTTTCTCGAATAATGAAGTACTTCACGGCCTCTGAGATGGTGAACCTGGTGTCGTACCTGATGAAGTTGTTTGATGAGCGGATACAGCTGTATGATGTGTTTGTCCTGGGCAGAGAAGCGGACTCTTTCACCGTTATCTCCGGTAAGTTTTGTGTTCGTCATGAAAATCCTGAAATGTTTAATTTTTAATTAAAAAACGGCATAGCCTTGCAAATGAAGGATATTCTTCATCGGAAAAAAGAATATTTTAACCCACGGGTTTTCTCTCGATGACGAAAATAAAAATAAGAATCCAAACTTTCAATTCTTCGCAATAGTACAGAATAATTCAAAGATTCACTGAAGTACAAAAAGGTTCATGTTTTAACGTCCGCAGTGGGATTCGAACCCACGATGTAAGGTCCAACTCCTTACTCTAGAACAAACGCTCTATGTGACCATTTGAAGATATAATAAATTAAACAAAAATCAAGTTCCTTGTTGGTATACCTTGTTCTGTCAAATTTCTAAAAGCTATTCTGTACGTAGAAATAATACGCAATTATCAGATTCCTTTGCATATTCAATGTATAAAGGTTTGAAATTGCTATCAATAACACAGAGTGGGGTGCGTTAAATGATATTTGATACAATTGTAAATTGGATATATTTATTGACAATTATTCACAACTGCAAATTGGATATTTATTTACAATAAATTTCACAATTACAAGTACATGTACGTATTCCATGTTTTTGCAGGTATAACATCAGCACAGACAACTCGCCACGCTTCAGAAATTGTCAACATGGCGCTAGATTTGATGTCAATCAGTAGCGATTTAGAATTCCAGACAGGCCCCGAGACAAAATTGCGGCTCCGCATGGGAATTCACACAGGTAAAGTTTTATCTGCTGGTCAATATAAATTTTTACATTTATCTGTTGCAAATTTCCATCGAATTTCATAAATGAAGATCAAATCAAACCAAATTGTCTTGGGACTGAGTATGCGAGTTTAAACTTCGACATAAATCCATGGTATTCGAGATAATGAGGTTCGCGATACTTAAGTCCGACTGTATATATATATATATTTCTTTTTCTTTCTTATCCAGGTGTTGCCTACAGTCGACAGGTCGGATTTCCAAGACCGCGGTTCAATATTTGCGGAGACATTTTAGAAGTTGCTAAAAAGATCGTGCAAAATGCGCAGCGTAAGTTTTAGCTAACTTTTAAAAAAGTTAAAAATACTTTAGTATTTGACTGAATAGCAAAAATCAGCCAACTCTAACAAGATTAATTTATTCACTGTTTTCCAGCGAACCAAATTCAAGTCAGCGAAACAACATATCAACTATTGTGTAGACAAGTTGCATACAATCTAGGAAAGAGTGGTCACGTCACCACTGAGGTAATTTAATGATTTGAAAATCTTCTCAGAATTAAGATATACATTTACAAACAGTTAAGCCTCGTTATCTCAAACTCGATTGGCCTAAGAACCTTATAATATGATCCGAGTATTCGAGGTAAGTGATTGGGACTTCTAAATCACTTTAACATATCCATGGAATTTAAGATATCAGTGTTTGAGAAATTGAAGCTCAACTGTATATTGGCTTCCATTATAAGATATTCAAAAATCATTTCATTCAAAGAATATATTTTTAACAATAAACACTTCCTGTCAGGCAAATAAGAATATCAAGGTTTACACCCTGAATGGACGCCGTGTGTCGGAGGATGTGACAGCCAGAGACTGCCCAGGGAAAAGGACCGCATGGATTCCAATACAGTTGGAGCAGAAAGCACTTTACAGGTTGGTAGTCATTGTTGAGAAGAGAACCAAAAGTATCTTTTTTTTTTATTGCAGGAAAAAAATTGTTTTAATAAATGGATGCAAGTACTCTAGTTTTCTAATTCATTGCACATTTGCTTTCAAGTTCGTTTGATTTACATATTCAACTCTCTTCATTTTCCATATTAAAAGCAATTTTTTTGTACAGGTATAGAAGGCCTACACCAAAATTAAATCAGGTTTTGTTTTAAATTACAGATTTGAGGCTGAGGAGAATCGCTATCTGGCTCCGTTGAACTGGATGATGCCAAGCTGTTCCTACTCCATGGCGTCTGGATCTACGTCCCCCAGTATCTCTAACACAGGGTGCGCCTCGCGTCAGAGTAATTCCAGTCGCCCCCTCCGGCTCTCCCTACAGGAGTCCTACAGGGGACCCTGGGATTCCAAGCTTGGCAGTGCCAGTCTCGACTTGTACTAAAGCTAGCGGAAATGTAACGGAAAGGGCATTCCAAGCTTGGCAATGCCAGTCTCGATTTGTACCAAAGCTAGCGGAAATGTCAAAGAAAGGGCATACCAAGCTTGGCAGTGCTAGTCTCAACTTGTACCAAAGCTAGCAGAAATATCACATAAGCATCGACTCCTGAACTAATTATGGATGTCTACATTTGAGGATTAATTTTTATAACTCCTTGAGAGTTCCTTAATATTGATTTTTTCCTTTAAATCTTCATTAAGAAATATTGTAAATACCAGAAACATTTTGACATTGATAAATTCCTGCATATCTGCTTGACAAATTAAAAATCCAGAATTTGATCAATAAAAAATGACAAAACTCTTTTGGAAGCTTACATGGTTTATTTGTTTCAAAGAGAGGGAAGTGTGTTACGTACAATTGTTGATATCAGCGAAGCTAGTTAAATGACTAGACATTTTGTAGAAAAGGAACACACCACTAGGCAACACATCTAAACAAACACACACACACACAAAGAAGTCTCCATATACTAGGAAACAGATGTACCATCTCAATCCAGAGGAACAATCTTCTAAAGAATTCTACAGAACAGTTTTCCGATGCATGAAAGCCTGATATGTGGAGTAATCTGACATCATTCCACTCTTTGTCATCATACCAAAGTCTATAAAGTACTTAATTAATAGCAGTTCTGAGCTAAAATTGTTCTAGAAAATGTTAAACATATACAACATAAATTTGATTTAGCAAAAACAAACTGACATTTATCATGACATAACTTGTAAAGCTATGGTCACAGGCACCTGTCATTCCTTTTTCTTCTATTTTTTTTATTAAAAGAAAAATGAGTAGCGTCAGGTGACTATGGTTACTGCACTATTATTGATCATAAATTCTTTTTTCAACAGAAAACTTGATCAACTAAAGCTTTGAAGCAAAAAAAAAAAAAAGATTTTAAATGCATTACACATGTACTGCAAGATTTTAAATCATTTTAAATATGGTAATATTTGTCATAATGCTCAAAGTTATCAGTAAGTTTATATTACTTTTTCTAGTCAGCTTTAGTGATTTTTAAATGCTCTGTATCCATTCTACACAAAAATAAGAAATGGAGGAGAAATCTTGTAGAAATGACAGAAAAACATGTATGCTTACACTACCCCCAGTCCCTGTGCTTCTATAAATTTAATGGCACATCTAAATGGAAAAATAAGATCTGTTTTCACACACACACACAAATTCTATGACCTTTGAACTCGCATCTCATTAGTACACACATGGAAGAGGATATAATTCAGTGTTATCTACATATTGCACATCAACAAGGAAGGTAAAAATAGAGGCTTAGATGCCACAAAGCTCACCTGAGCCATATTTCTCTCTCTGAACAAATGAAAATGAAACCTAATACTAGTAATGTGGACATAAGCCTACAGTCCTGACTTACAATTTTCAATCACAGTACATTGAAGCAAGATATGAATTTTTCCCACTGTAATTTTGCGGCTTTATTGGAAGTCTATATATTTCTGTGTTGAATGTTGACTCACTCCTAAAGCCATGGTAGCTCCCTCCCACTTGTCCTGAGGACTTTGAAGCTAGAGACATGAGGAACTGATGTGTCTTTTCCAGGAATGTGTTTATTGTCAATATAATGTTTGCCCTAATATTAATTTTAACAATAAGTCTTCCCTTGACAAAACTTTGCCCCTCTATTGAGACCAAACCCTGGTCTTGGGGGGCCATAAGTTGGGTGAATCTACATGTATATATCACAAAAATCATTAATGATAATTGCAAGTTCATTCTAATTATAGTTGAAGTCATTCATTTCATCATAAAAAAAGAAATGTTTTCTTAATTTTGCACACTTTTACTTTTACACTTTTAAACTCATTATGGGTGCTTTAATTTAGATCAATTCAATTGTCACCTTCGTTTCGAGTCACATTATCTACAAAAAAGATGTGTTTGTGAAACACTGATGCCCCCGTATGGCAACATAGTGAAGGTTAAGCTTTCTCAAATGCAGATCAAATATGTTGGTACCAAAAGTAAGGCCTTTTTACAAGAAATGTGAAAAATTAAACGCTAGCTACACCTGTTCCAGGGTTATGACCAAGGTAAACATTTTATAAGATAAGACAAACTCCGGGTCAAGGTCAAAGGGTCAAAGTTGTTGGTTTCTAAAGAAAGGCCTTGTCTCAAAGATTACGTATGGGAAGTATGAAAGCGCTGGCCCTTACCATTCAAAAGTTATGGCCAAGGTTAAAGTTTGTAAAAAGTTAAGTCAAACTCTAAGGTCAAGGTCAAAGGGTCAAAATTCTTGATATCATATGAAAGCTCTTGTCACAAGAATTACACATGTGAAATATGAAAGCTCTAGCCCTTACTGTTGAAAAGTTATGATCAAGGTTAAAGTTAAAAAGTAGTCAAACTCTAAGGTCAAGGTTCTTGATATCAAAATGAAAGGTCTTGTCACAAGAATTATACACATGTGAAATACAGGCATGGGGTAATCGTAATCGAGTAATCGTAATCGATTGTAATGATTACTTTTTTTCAAGTAATCGACAGTAATCTGTAATCGAAGAGATTTTCGATTACTTGTAATCGTAATTTAATCGATTACAGCTAAAATTTCCAATGTAATTATAATTACTTTTTTGATTACTTTCAATTACTTTATACATACACATGCACATCTACTTTTTACAAGAATGTTATCTTGTAGAGCCATTTCCAGTCAGTCACACATAAATATTACTACTGTATATACAACCACCCAGTGATCTGTTTTGATTTCCTAACTTTTATGTATAATCTTGACTTAAATAATATTCACAATAAAATTTGCATTATAGCCGTACTGGTCTAGTCTTTTTCATATTTTAGATGTGATTGTTGATAAACTTTGTCTTATAACAGAAAATAATAAAATTATAACAAAAATAATTCTTTAATAGTGGTTTTAAATAATTATAAATCTTCTGAAATATTACCTTCATTGTACTGGCTAGGACCTTATAAGACAAATTAAAGAAAAGGAAACTGCTTATCATATCTGCTTGTTTTAAATTTGCAAAATCGTTTCCATGTTTTCATTAAAAAATTATTTGTTATGTCAAAGAGTGTTTGTATTTTAAAAGAGAGGGGGTATTAATCAGGTGTAACTCTGTTTATCTTGGCTAATTAGCTGGGATATCCCTGACTGCAGATAATGAGGTGTGAACTACATAGTATTTTTTTTTTACATAATTAACAACTCCACTGTAGACAAACAAGCTTATAGAACAATTGATAGCTCTCAATTCCAAAACTATTATTTCAACAAAGAAAGAAAGAAATTGTGTACAATTAGTTATACTTAAAGGTACATTGAGTGGACATGTTCATTGCTAAGAGCTCTAATTTATCTTTTTCTCGAAATAACCAAATCACATGGATCATGTATATGCGTACTGCCATTGAACTGCGGAATGTCCAAATGCTTGTAAATCACAGTAAAATATAAAATAAATTCTGCAACAATCAAAAGTTATTAAATTAATGGAGGTTCAAATCCAAACTGAGTGAATACCATTCGAATTTCAGAGGATGAAAGCTCTAGCCCCTACTGTTGAAAAGTTATGATCAAGGTTAAAGTTTGTAAAAAGTAGTCAAACTCCAAGGTCAAGGTCAAAAGTTCAAATTTGATGGTACCCAAAGAAAGGTCTTGTCACAAGGAATACACATGTGGAATATGAATGTCATAGCTCCACTAAATCAAAAGTTACAGGCAAGGTTAAAGTTTTTGCGGATAAACAGACAAACAGCTAGACAGACACACGGACATGACAAAAACTATATACTGTAGCTCACTAAATTTTCGCAAAACCTTATTTTCACGAGATAGTCATTGACTCTTTGTTAGCGAGACATAATTTTCACGAATTGTTGTTTTTCCTCTATATAATCGTAAGGAATACTTTTAAACGCGAGAATGAAATTTTCGTGAGCCCATTGTCTCGCGTAATTACGCGAAAATTAAGTTCTCGCGAATAAAACATGATCTACAGTACCCTGGAAACTTTGTTTACGGAGGCATAAAAAAAGGACCACTTAGTCTGGATACATACCAAATGAAATATTAATTGTCACAGAATTCAAGACAAACAGATATATTATAGAAAATTTGATCAGAAAAAGCTGGCTCATGAAACCTACGAATTATCATGAATTAATTGTGGTAAAAATTGATCAAGAAATGCAAAAAAAAAGTACATTAATCTGAGACACCGTGGATTGTACATAATGCACCAAATAATGACATACAATATATATGTACTTATAAAAACAAAATTGATTTGTTATCATGGCTACGAGAAACAAATGAAGAGACCCCACTATTTTGGAGAGTAATATATATACTACTGAAACAGTATTATACAGATAATTGATTGAGTGTGGTACCTCCATTACAACTTTAATAGGTTAGTTTCTGAAGAATTCAGCATTTATATGTTACATAAATGAATGAAATTATACATGTATGTTAAACAAAAATAATATACATCTTCTTACTTGCATGCTAAGGCAATCTGAAAACTTGTAAAAAATAAGCGCTGTTATACAGATATCTGATTGATGGCGATTACGAAACATTTAGCCAATCTCAAAATAGACATTTTTTGTAGCGAACATAAAAAAAATCACAGCATGTACAATGTATTTAGTTTCTTCAGTCACGTAACTGAACTAATGCATTAAGATAAAGCATAGCTAGCAATAAATATATACTGAAAAATATGTACATCTTCAAGATTCATAAAAAAAAAAAAAGAGATATTCTGGTAAGCAATGCAAATATTTGTCAAAAAAAAGAATGGCGATATAAAATAACAGAGATGTTGCTAACTGCTGGAAATGTAAACAGAACACAAAATGGACTGTTGCTGCCCCACAGGATAGTCAGGGAGGGTGGTGATTACCCCCAGGGAGGTGGCGATTGCTGGTCAGTAGGGGGATTGTAGACATCATGTTAATCAGCATTGTCCTTGCGCTTCAATTTCTCTGGATTCTCAGAGGCCATATGAGTGAAGTCTTTGAATACATCATTAAATGTTTCATCTCCTGTGGAAAATGAGGACAGGATTGTATGTTAACTTTTTTCAACAATTACAAGAACATACACATGAACAATGCTGAATAAGACTAAACACATCACAGACACTTTTGTCAAAACATAATTTGAGTACCAGTAGAAGCAACTTAACTGAATGCTTATTAGTAAATTTAAAAATGTTAATTTCTGTTCTTCCCATCATTTAAAAAGCCTAGGTACATTATGATTGAATAGAAAAGAAACAGTCATTCAGTCACATAATGTACCATACTCTCCCTTATGAATAGCATCCAATTTTACAATAAAGGAATATAAATCTCTGAAATCATACCTGGATTTCCCCCATCCTCCTTCATGTCCTCGTTTAACTTGGCTAATCTCAATCTACAATAAAACAAGTCATATTTATAACTCATGTGACTTTTATTGTTGGTAGAGTATAGAAAGAAGTGCTGTCATTCTAGGTTTTAAAGGATCATTTTACAAATTGGTCCATTGTGCAAGACTGTTGTGCTGATGATAAAATGTAATAATTTATAAGTATACCAAAGAAAAAAACATGTGTCCCTTGGACAATTAGAGCAAAGTATGAGGAAAAAGAAAGAAAATCATTCTAAGAATATTCTTATTTATTTACTATTGCAGTGTACTTTATATCAATCTGAATTTTCAAATTTTATAAGAATAATCAAATCCAGTGTATACAAAAAAATCTACTTTCTACAACTTGTTTGACATTTTGTTTGTATATATTTGAGGTAACACATATATAGACCATAAAGATTATCTCCATCAGACCTAACTATAAATGTACTTCAAAAAATGTACTCACAGTGTTACAATATCAGCATTGGCAGCATTGACTGCTATCATTAGTGGGTCCTTTAGGAAAAAAATATAAAAGGATGCTCACATCAAATAATATATCAATCAAACTGTCAATACATAATCATCAATATAACAATCAAGTATAAAGTCCAGACAAAAATATTTCCAGTGTTTCCAGAGGCTATAACTGACCTGTCCACTGTCATCTTTAGCATGTAAATCTGCTCCTCTCTTCAGGAACTGACAAACTTGTCTAAAATATAAAATTAACTTTATAACAAAACCATGTTCACAGGGTTAAATAGATCAAATAAATAAAATCTAAGGTCCGGAATAGTTTTGTATGAGTTTGGTATCTTGAGAAATGCCCTATCCTTACCCTGTGTGTCCTTTGATAGTGGCATGGTGTAGAGGGGTTCTCCCTTTCTTGTCTGTGCGATCAACTTTAGCACCATTCAACAACAAAAATTCAGTTACTGTTAAAGAACCCTGCAAATATGAACATAGAATGAAAAAAAATTAATCCCTGACAATGAGAATTCAAAGCATAAGGATATCATCCAATACAGTCATATTCCCTCTTTCTCCTTTTTTATACCCCCCACTTGAAAAGCGGGAGGGTATATAGTAATCAGTATGTCCGTCCATCTGTCTGTCCGTCCGAAACGCTTTGGAGTACCCATTTCTTATCTGCAACACCTCTCATACAATTGAATGAAATTTGATGAAACCACACAGAAACTTTGATGAAACTTTCTACAGCTTTATTCTGACATTCCCACTTACCGAGTTTACAGTTTTGTTCTGACATATTCTGACATTCCCACTTACCGAGTTTACAGTTTTGTTCAGACATATTCTGACTTTCCCACTTACAGTGTCTACAGCTTTCATTAGGGGTGTTTTTCCCTCATCGTCCTGGTTGACCCAGTTCGGGTCAGCTCTGTTGGCCAGAGCTTCTAACATGACGGGGAGGTTGCGAGCCTGGGCCGCCTTATACAGCAGCAGGTTAGGGTCCAGTTTACTCATGTCCTCCCATGAAGTCGTAGAAGTTGTGTCATCTCCATCTTCTAAGTCTGACCCCTCTGAACTCTCAATGTCTATACCTGGAAATTTGTTTGTAAACGATTGAACTTTTAATGACTTATTTTGACCAATTTAAAAACCACAAGAAAGGTTGTTATTTGTGAAGATTATATCATTAACAATTTAACACTATGGGAGAACTTAATAAGATTTTTTGGGCAGTTACTCAGATTTGTATTCAAAGAAAAAGATCTGAATATTTTTAAAAAGTACATCTGATATTTGGTTTTAAAGAAAAAATGTATTTTGAACTATTGAAAACATTATTTTCAGCATCCTCTGTTATAAAGTCCTATTAGTTCTGACATTATCATAAGACATGACTTTAACAATTATGAAAAGATGCTTAAATGTCAATTAAACATACTTAGGCTCTGTTGCTCTTTAGACAAAAGCCTTGAAAAATTTACCTAATTTATGCTAGTTAAAAAATTTGATTTCCTACTGTGAACCCTAAAACAATCCTTCCAACATGTTTGATCTTACAATACATATGGACAAAGCATATCAATTTATTTACTGAAGAATTGTTGTTCTATTAATGAGTGTATTCTATATGAACTTTCTAATCTTTACTGCATCATCCTGATCCAAGGGTTACAATATAAATCTATTGTATAAAAGGAGGCCTTAATTATTAAACTTGTTCAGTCATTCCTACCAAAGAAAATATATAGAAGGAAATCAAAGACCTTCCCATTTTCACTATTTTTTAAAATCACTTCCCTTTTTAAAAAAAACAAAACAAATTGAACTCCCCTTTACTAGTGAAGCTTTGAATAAAATTTATTAAAAAATATGAGCTCAGTGATACTGGAGTATCAAAATCTGAACACACATGAAGATTACAATAGATGTCAAACAGACTAAATTTCAAATGAAATAGCTCACTTCTGCTTTTGCTGCAGGTGAGCTATAATGAAACATGCCATCATAATAGTGTCTAGTGTGCTTACTTCTTCCAATATTTTCTATTTCTTTTCCAAACACAATAACATCAGCACTGACACCCAGCCCACTGTCAGTATCTCGGCCACTGTTATTGGATACTGATAAAACAGCTAGAAAAAAAGATAGAAAAACGGTCTGATTAACAAGAAAACATGTACTACACTCTTATTAACTTAACCAGGGAATTTAATAGGCCCTATTTTGGGAGTACATGAGTATTCTCACTGCTTTATTCCATATTAACAATTCCTCTACATGATCAAGTCTACCTGACATTTTAAAGTTTTGACAAAATCAAAGAATTAATCAAATGAATGTAGGTGGCCAAAACCTAATTGATCTCAATTCTTTTGAATAAATTTGCATAAGCAAAATAAGCAAAAAAGAGAATATAATGTGTTTCTTTCTCAAAATGTACCATTCAAGTTCTGTATGATAAATTGAATGATCATTAAAAACATGCAAGTTGGGTACTTTTTACATAGATCATATCTTATAAGCTGACCTTTTAGGATAATACAAACCAGCCAATAGACTTGCTGTGATATTTAAAAGAAAAATTTAAGCATAGGGTAAAATGCATAAACATGCTTAGAAAAAAAATTAAAATTACATAAATTTTCCACTTGCTACATTGCAATAATATATTAACTGTTGGGTCAAAGGTTAACAAATGTATACATCAAAACATAATCTTAAAATTTGAGTGTGGATTTTAGAGGACAATTGAGATATATGATATGGTTAGATATGATGGGTGACCTTATTAATGATGAGAACATTTTGCCAGACAATATATAGTTATAGTGTATTCTGATGTTTTTTTTTTCCATACAATAAATGGTCAGAAATGCTCTTTTTATTACATTTTTTTTTCAAGATTTATATCTGGGAGATTTTTTTAGTTTATGCTAGTGTGTCACATTATTGTTAAGGGTTAGTATGAAATATTAAAAGGCAGGAAATATGTTAGTGTTGCAAAGATTTAAGTACTGATGTTCACAGTTTGGTAATCTGGAAGTGCATTCACAAAGGGATATTTCTTTTTTCAAAAATAACCATCATATTAAAGACGCTACTTGGACTCTCCATAAAATAGTATGTAATATTGATTTATGTACCAGTAATAAAAGTTCAATTTAATTTTAAGAATAAAACCTGTAAAAATGAACAAGAATATCTGCTTATGATTTGGTAAACTAAAAATTCTATAGCTAGCATAGTTTTCTACTTGTATTTAACCAATTTATATTAAGTATGTAAGTATAGATCTACATAACCTTTGATTTATTTATATTTTCTACTTCCAGTGCACCTCTTTGATCACATTATCAATCAGAAAAATTGGTAATTAATAATTTGTATTTTGTTACAGCTGTCAATCATGTTAACACTGCACAAATTAATCCAAACTAAATGACTTCCCTTTTTCCATTAATTCAAAAACAACAGACTCAAATGTTTGTCAAAGTTGTCTCCCTTTTATAAATGACCTTGTGCAGTAGAAACAGTAAACGTGCTGTATACAAACGTTTGGAAGATGCACCAGTATCAGCAGATAAAAGCTTGATGCTTACCTCCCTCTACAGGGGCTGCAAAAGTCCCATACATTTTTAATCAAACATCATCATCATAACAGATTTAGCAACTATAGAAGCTCTTTTGCATCATGTACATTGGCCATATTGTATTAAAATACTTGTTACAGCTTTATATATTTGGCCCATCTTGTATTGTAAAAAACACTCTTTTAACAAAAAGTGCATTATTTTAATAACTTTCAATTAAAACAAGATGGTCCAAATTCTGGAGAATATTCTTTTTACACATATCAAAGCAATGTATATGTATAAATTAAGCTCTTGTTATCCTTATACCTTTTACGGCTTATGTGTGTACATAAATGATTAGGTGATGCAAGAATAATTACTTTTTTCATTTGCTTTTTCATTTGCGAAAGCAAAATGTCCGTTAAAGAACATGGGTCTGAAACACATGCCACTTTGAAATGTATGGGAATTTCAAAATGAAACTTACTGAATTTTTTGAGGAAAGAATTAGAACAAATTCTACATACAGTCAAAATGCAATCACAAAAAAAAACTTTTTGGATACCTTTTTAGTCTCATGAAAATAAATTTGTGCTTATAGGTATTCATAGCATTACACAACACCAACATTCAAGGTCAGGTCATGAGGTCAAGATCATACCTTCCATGATTCCGCTGGTGAGATCTGAGTCCTCCTCTGAGTTATCGTGAGAGTTGGCGACGTCTCGCGAGGGGGACCGCTTAGGTTTCCGCCGGACACTCCAACCTTTGACCTTATTGGAAGATTTTGGTCCAGGTAATTTGCTTACAAATGCCTTGTCTATGTATTTTGCACGTATAAATGATTCTCGTATTGATCTGTTTAGTAAAACATATGGCATCTGATTATACATCGATATAGGTGACATGATTAAAGACTCTCATTTATAAAAATTCTAAAATATAGATAGGATTAGGTAAGCTTACTCCATATATATGATTTACTATAATAGAATACTTTAGTGTAACTGTATGTGTGACAATATACTGAAACAACAAAATACTGAAAAAGAATGAAACACTGGCATCAGAGATAGCACAGTGTAAAAAATTCATGTTTTTATTCCTCGTCTGTTGAAGTAATGCTTCATGTGGTTTAAGAAAAATAAAGCATCTACATGGAGCCATAAAGTTTTTTAAATAAGCATTCTCTTAACTTTGAGATTATAGATTATTTAATCTATGCCAGCTATCAAAATATTGGGGTAGACAAACAATAAACACAAATCTGTATGATGTCCATTATATGGATTAAGACATGGCTGGTGTTAGTGATAGGGTTGATTAGATAGAGATACAAGTCCACTCCATACCTGTTACACTCGGGTGTGGCCTTTACTGCCACCGCATCATTCAAATTAGCTTCGTAAATTCTGTTTACGTTATCGTTTCCTAATTCTGCCATGACTTTTAACAGCTCTGGATCCCATGAATCTAGAGTAATGGAGCGCACTTTTGACATGTGAACACCAAAACTCCTGTAAAAAAAATATTCAACAAACACTAAAAAACTGATTAAACAATAAACTAGATCCCCCAGCATCTGAGGTGAATGAATTATTTTATGAAGGTTGCAAAATTTTTTTAGACAAAAAAAGAGTTCCAGAGTGAACAAACCTGTGTATGCCTGAGCACTCGATACATAGAGTGGCCCCGAGATTGATGGAGGCCCAGCGTGGTTCTGGAGACCCACAATCACAACAATGACTGTTTCCTGGGATAGCAGTTAACTGGTCCATCCTCCTATAGCACAACAGGAGAAAATTAGAGAGTTCAGATACCATTTTCATTTCAAATCAAACAGTAGCTACAATTTTTTTTTTACAACCCATTTACATCATAAACATGTCATTGGGATGTCATTAATGTATAATGTTTTTTTTTTCATCTTCAAAAGACATACATTTAAAGTTCTAATCAATTATCTGTTAAACTTGCACTATCCTGAATCATATTTATTTTTTACAATAAGCCCCGACAGAATACTTACTGTTGAGCTTTGCTGGGCTGTTTTTGCTGCGAGTCAGGGGTAGATGTCAGATTTGGACTGGAAGGGACGGAAGAATTCCCTTGTAAGGGCTCATCTGTGTCCTGTACACAAAGAAAAGATCTTGTTTACTATCTCAAAAACTCCAATATGTTAAGAAATATTATTTATCAAAAGGCTTGATAACCATCCAGCTCACATTATGCAAAAATTAAAGTTGAACATGACTCGTAAATTAGGCATAAATGTTAAACAAGGCATTTTTGTCACAATCAAATCTTTCATAAGGACAACAGAACAGATGTCAGGCATTAGTGTGAAGGGAAATACATTGAACTCAGGTGAGGTCTACTCAAATCTAAGGTTTATATAGAGGCTGGAGAATGGCAATCTTCAGAAGACTAGTATGGCAGACAAAGATAACTCTTTTCCTTTTACAAATCCTGTTCAAATCCAAAAAAAAAATTGGTACAAGAAGGCAGAAAATAAAATGCAATTTTACAAAATTAAAGCTGATATTTCTTCTAATCTTGAAGCTATCTCAGTGGTAACTGTTTCTTCCCCTTTCTGGTGTATAGACTGAGCCCAGTACTAACTGAGTACTAACCAGTGAGTGACTCCTGTGTTCCATGGCTTTGTAAGCTCTTGTTATGGCTGTCTGGATATTGTTCAACCAAAACTGAAGGTTCTGATCCGATTCAGCTTGTAACATGTGAGATCTAAAGATAATAGTTTTAGAAATTACATACCATGCCATTTAGTTTTACTTCAACAAAATATGCAGACAAAACCTATTCTTAAATAAAATTATTTCTCATTCAAATACCAAATTTGTCAACACAAATATAAAGTCATTTTAACAAACAGACAGAAAACTTTCAGTAATAGTTCATAACTTATTAATTGCAAATAGTGCAATTTACTCCTACCCTAAAATTTTACTCTGAATGCAGTCCAAAATTAAGTTCTATACCATCCATGCTACATGATCATATGGTATAATTACCTAATGGGAGAAAGCACCTCGAAACAGAACCTTCGGTCCGTCTCGTACACCAGTTTGACTGTACACAGTCTGATGTCCTCCTCCATTATTGAGTATTCTCGTGACCCCCGCTTCATGTATAATAATTGACTATTCTCTATAGTGAACCATCTCCTGTTAAATAAGAACAAAAGAAAAGTAGACAATTTTATTTTTGCATCATAATACATTTCTATATCACAATTCCCTTTGTAAAAAGTTACTCCATATTGATTGTGGCTTTCTCTGGCCATTTATGCCATGATAGAACATATGTTAACAAGAATGAATGTTTGTGTTTGATATGTCAGTTTAAATTAAAGTTCAACAGCTGGATCCTCTTCACTTAATGATGCCTTGTTTTAAATTTGATTAAAAAGACATCTTTAGTGGAAGAAAATATGAAATAATAGATAAACAGATTGAAAACAGACAAGTTTTCATTAAGTGTGCTACTTCAAATTCCTGTCTTGGTAAATTTTGTTGATAAAAGACACAACTTTTACAAGAGTTAATTTCTAAAAAAAATTGATATTCAATGCTAAGCTATGATTGTTAGGATAATAATCATAGTGTAGTGGTTGTAAATGAAGCCTACCAATTAATGTAGCAGTTCTTTTTTCTCTTGATTTTGGATACATACATATTTTTGCTAGATTGTATGATTTTTTTTCTATTTTGTATTAATTCATTTCAGACTGCTTCTTTTGAGGCACTGTGTAATTCATGGACTGGAGTCTTGGAGTGGAGTTATGGAATGGAGTTTGGAGTGGAGTTTGGAGTCAATTTTTGGAGTCTGAGATTTTCTTTAAACATAGTTATGCAGATTTTTTTTCTTCAGAAATGGCATTTGTATGATTGTCTTTAATATTCTTAAATAATCTATTGGCAAGATAAACCTCTAATTTAATAAATATTTGGTACATTTGTATATACATTGTAAGTATGTTGGACATCATTATTGAACTAATAACCACCTAAATCAAAATTAACTGATAACTTCCTATAACTATTAACCTAAATAAAACTGATTGGTAATGTGTCAGAGACCTATCGAGCTACTAATTCTAACAAACCAATGTAATTTAAAATATCTAAGAACAACAAAGTCAGCTAGGGGTCATGTCACTACATGTAAAAAAATAAGTGAATTAAAGCAAGGTAATTTTTTCAGTTTATTATACCCCTCTTAGAAACCAGGAGGGTATATAGTAATAGAATGTCCGTCCATCTGTCTGTACCTCAGTCCGTCTGTTACGCTTTGTTGTACCCTCAGAGAATCTTTATTATATATTGCTATTGTGCACTTCCTATTTTACTTTTTGATCCGGCACATATTTTGGGTTTCCCATAGCAAAACATGGACACTGCCATTATATTCAAATGTGAAGCAGGGGTATTATTTATATCTTGAATAAACAAAAAAAAATTAAAGAGGGTACAGTGTATTCCGCTTCAATGATTTTTGATGCTTGTAAGGCACTTGTATACCTTATGCAATACTCTCAGAATGTTTAGGGTATTATTTTATAAGAACTAATTAAAAACGATAGAGATTTTTATGTATGTGTACAAATTTGCAAAAATCAAACAACCTAGTAACAGTTTACTAACCTACATATACAGCTGTGTGGTCCAAATCCTGTAAAAGTTTCAACAGACATAACAGAGATGTGACAGAAAGATATAATTTAGATTAATATGTCTATTCACCCCACAGTTCAAGATAAGGTGTTATCTATGGACAAACAGAAAACGGACGTGTGTTCCATTAATGTTTATGCTTTAGGTGAAAAAACTAGTTTCTTCTGATCTCTATTTCTATTATCAAACGCAATTTTGCTTGACCCCAAAAATAGACTCCAAAAATTGACTCCAAACTCCACTCCAAACTCCATTCCATAACTCCACTCCAAGACTCCAGTCCATGAATCACACGGTGCCTTCTTTTGAGTATTTTAGCTCACTTGATGATGGATTCATTGATTGCACTGATTCTCATAATGGGCAAATAAACCCACCTAAACCAGTTCTCTAAGGAAATTCACTTGACCAAGGATTTGATAACTAATTTTTTTTCTGTGTTGTGTAAACTCACTTGAACCAGGATTTGATGCCTTAACTGTATTTTAAGTACACTCATCTGACCCAGGATTTACATCCTTTAGTGGTTCTATTGAGTAAACTCACCTGAACCAGGATTTATATCCTTTACTGGTTCCCATGAGTAAACTCACCTGAACCAGGATTTATATCCTTTACTGGTTCCCATGAGTAAACTCACGTGGCCCAGGATTTAAAGCCTTCACTGGTTCTCTTGAGTAAACTCACCTGACCCAGGATTTAAATCCTTTAGTGGTTCTATTGAGTAAACTCACCTGACCTAGGATTTATATCCTTTAGTGGTTCCCTTGAGTATACTTACTTGCCCTTGGATTTATATCCTTTACTGGTTCCCTTGAGTAAACTCACCTGACCTAGGATTTAAATCCTTTACTGGTTCCCTTCAGTAAACTCACTTGAACCAGGATTTATATCCTTTACTGGTTTCCTTGAGTAAACTCATCTGACCTAGGATTTACATCCTTTACTGGTTCCCTTGAGTAAACTCACCTGACCCAGGATTTATATCCTTTACTGGTTCCCTTGAGTAAACTCAGCTGACCTAGGATTTGAATCCTTTACTGGTTCCCTTGAGTAAACACACCTGACATAGGATTTATATCCTTAACTGGTTCCCTTGAGTAAACTCACCTGACCCAGGATTTAAATCCTTTAGTGGTTCTTTTGAGTAAACTCACCTGACGTAGGATTTATATCCTTCAGTGGTTTTCTTGAGTAAACTCACCTGCCCTTGGATTTATATCCTTTACTGGTTCCTTTGAGTAAACTCACCTGACCCAAGATTTATATCCTTTACTGGTTCCCTAGAGTAAACTCACCTGACCTAGGATTTGAATCCTTTACTGGTTCCCTTGAGTAAACACACCTGACCTAGGATTTATATCCTTAACTGGTTCCCTTGAGTAAACTCACCTGACCCAGGATTTAAATCCTTTAGTGGTTCTTTTGAGTAAACTCACCTGACCCAGGATTTAAAGCCTTTACTGGTTCTATTGAGTAAACTCACCTTACCCAGGATTTAAACCCTTTACTGGTTCTTTTGAGCAAATAACCCTCCATTGGTGACTCCTCTCCTTCTACATCTGAAGGCTCCTGGAAATACAAAATATCAGATACCTATATCTCTAAGGTGATGTTTAGTTACTTTCGACTATACAAGATCAGCTTTGATATTTCCATATCTGATAAAATGACCATGTATACCTTGATTTACCAAAACATCACTCTAAAATATGAGTACAAATCTACTCTCAAAGTCAAAAGGATTAAATATCATTTACCAACTGAAAATTTCTCACTTGGATATTCAAATTGTACAACACTAGTGAGAAGTATAAACTGAAAAACACTTATTTTTTTCTTTTCTAGATATAGTGGAGCCTCATTTATCCGGATGCTTTGGTTCCTAGTCAATTTGTCCGGATATGTGAAGTGTCCAGATATCTGAATCACCAGTTAAACAAGACAAAATAACTTTAAAAATATTTGTTCCAATGAAAAATTGTCCGGATACTGAAGCATCCGGATATCTGGCATCTGGATATCTGAAGGTCCACTGTACAAGCATGGCTGTGGTAGTAAATAATTATTTTATAACAATATTTTGAAAAAATATCCCCATAAATATAATCACACTGAAGTTGAATAATTTATCAAACTGAAGTTGAATAATTCCTCATTCACACTAAAGATGAATGAATCAATCACACTGAAGTTGAATAATTTATCAGTCAAACTGAAGTTGAATAATTAATCAATCAAAGTGAAGTTGAATAAGTAATCAATCAAACTGAAGTTGAATAATTTACCAATCAAACTGAAGTTGAATAATTAATCAATCAAAGTGAAGTTGAATAAGTAATCAATCAAACTGCAGTTTAATAATTAATCAATCAAACTGAAGTTGAATAAGTAATCAATCAAACTGAAGTTGAATAATTAATCAATCAAAGTGAAGTTGAATAATTAATCAATCAAATGAAGTTGAATAAGTAATCAATCAAACTGAAGTTGAATAATTAATCAATCAAACTGCAGTTGAATAATTAATCAATCAAAGTGAAGTTGAATAAGTAATCAATCAAAGTGAAGTTGAATAAGTAATCAGTCAAACTGAGGAACTATGTAAGATAAGAATATTCACAGTTCATGTCTTAAAAGAAAAAAACATAAATGTGGAACCTATTTGTAGCAGTTGTTCTTTAGAAAGGCATCTGAAAATGATACTTTGACATTCCCTGACCTTTTTTTCTTACAATATTGCAGCTCAGCAATATTTTTACATGTTTTACTTTACAACAAATCAGTCCCATCTCTATCACTCTGCCAGTAAAACATGTTGTTATTAATGGCACCCCTGTTAACCTGTCTTCATATCACATGTTTTGTTTACAATAAATTACCTACAACAAGCATGAAATGCATATGCTTGGTAGAAGTGGCCATATCACAGCCCGATTGTTAATTGATCTTGACCTCTCCCTGACAAATGTAAATTCTGTGCTATATGCCAACACCAATAACCCCAATACCAATCTGCTACCAACTATCTAAGGCAAACAGGGTCTTCATGAGAAAGATGGCTGCTGGCCGATTTAACCTCCCTCATTATCTAGACATAAAATCTAATGGGAGAATCAATGAAACTGATTGGGGAATTATCTTGGGTACTTGTTTTTAGCTTGTAGATGACCAATCTAATCACCATTCTTCATAAAGTTCACAACATGTGGTTCTTGTCATAATATCACCAGAATGTTCCAACATACTCCAAGATACAAGTCTATTCATCAGCAAGCTTTGTAGTTCTAGTTGTAAAATACCATAAGAATTTCTAAGAGATTGTAAAACTGTCTTAGCTGATAACCAATTCTGTAAATGTATTGTATTTTATTTGGTGTGTACATATTTCATGGAAATTAACATTTCAGAAAGTATCCATAGATTTATCATAGACATGCATACATGCTTAAAAATTGTATTATAAATTATAAGTGATGTTCTTGGTTTAGAGGAGGCTGCTGTCTGCAAAAGGCTCTAAAATGAATAAACAGCTAATTATGTAATACATTATAAGTATACCATAGATGATTAAATTCAATTTTGTCATAATCATTGGTTTCCAAATTGTCAAACTTTTGATTTTCGTGTTTAAAAATGTAGGAATTAAGTACAAGGTAGCCAGTAGCCTAGCGTTAGCTGCTAAAATGCTTCATGGTCTGGAGACCTGGGTTCGATTTTCATTCAATCCCCATGGCATTGGGGAAAACAAGGTCCCATGCCTGAGCAGGCATTGGTCAAATAAAGAACCCTTACTGCTCATTAGCCCTGAGTACCGAGTTTATAGATCCAAATTTGAAGCCCTTTACTGGCATATGAGTGAACAATTCTAGAATGGGATGTTAATCAAAATTAAATCAATCAATAAAGTTATCAAGTTTAGTTTTTTAATGTTGTTTAGAAATAGTTAAAATGAATCAAATCTAGATAGCTTATCTTCAGCAATGGTTAATCAAAGCCCTATGATGTGGTTTAACAAATGTGCTTAATTTTTTAAAATTTTTATTTCCAATTTCAGTAAGAGAAAATTATCATAATGACAGAAATACTTCAATTCAATGATAAAAAGATCAAACTGTTTTCTTTTATTGCTCTTTCTCTATATATTTTAGGCTACAGCATTGAATTTGAACACTTCTGATCATGATTAATCATGATATGGTACATTAAGTAACTGTAACAAACAAACTTATGCCATCTGACCACAAATAATAGAGACTTGATATTACATCTTCAAGAGGAGTCAGGGGATTTCTCAAATACTTAACATTTATATGTGGGTGTACGCATATGTTTTAATCCTTAGAAAAATAAAATTATCAGTAGACCGAGAAAAATTGCATTATATTCGTCTGATACTTTACAGCATGAATTCGACAATTAAACGCATGAAATATCGCAGAACAAATTTCATATCGAACAGGTTTTATGATCAGATACAAAATACATGACTAGATGAATCAAGCATGTCAGACCTTGAAAATGTAAGTGCCGTGAAAACAACTGTTATTTTCTATTTTGGATGAAAAAATAAAAGCTGTTCTACCTTATCTATTTCACAATATACATGTAATTATTCCCCCCAAACAAACCATTAAGACAAAGATCAAATGCAGTTAAAGATTACATGAGCTCATGTAACTCATGATCCCCCTCCATTATTTTTAAGATCTATTTTAACCCTGAGAACATCAGAGGATTAAGTCGATACACTAAACCACTGCCTGCGGGGCTTCCCTGACCCCCCCTGACCCCGTGTCCCTCCCCGTACCTGTGATTATGCACATAGGCATGTGGTGGGAGTATGAATTAAACCCTCTATATTGAGTAGAGGCGTGCAGTAGCTAAGTGCTGAGGAGAATGGAACACAGAGATGTATTGTAATCTCTCTGAACTGGACCAGTAGTTGTGTGGTTATAGACAGCATTATTGTTAGTTTGTCTTAGGATGTTAGACTCTGAGGACATTTAAAAATTTAACAGGTAAGGAAGAAATATTTTAGTGAGTTATACAGGTGAGATGAAAAATCATTTTGAAAATTCATTAATTTTTTTTATATTATATACTTGTAATATTTCAGTATGTCTTATCATTTTTCCTTGGACTAAATTCACTGAAAGAATATATTTTATGGCGTATTTTTTTTTTATTTGAAAAATAATGAACACTGTTTCAATAACAAAAATTTCTATTCAAAATAATATCATTAGTAACAATTACCTTAATTTAAAAAAAAAAAGTATTTAAAAAATTTTTTGGGGTTGGGGGTGCTTACTGGTTACTCAAATTTACTTTATACATTCTTGAATACTATTTTGAATTCAACAATCTCTTCATGAAGTTTTTTTTCTTGAACAACTCAAAACAAAACACGATCAATACAATATACAACTTAAAGTTAAAAAAACAAAAAATTGCTCTGTAATTAATTCATATGAAGCAAGTTTTACTGCAAGACAAATGTACCATATATTTGAAGCTTAACTGATTTGTAGAATATCTAAAAAAAAAAATTAAAATATTAAAGTACATATTTTATTAATTTTTTGCAGTGGTTATATTAAGTCTGTAGAAGGAGGTTGTCAAATTGCACGAATGAATCTTTAACTTTTTTGTTTATTAAAAAGTATCATCTAGGTAGGAAAAACAACTGTCTGCAGATTAAAAGGGTTATGATATAAAGGTGTTAGTCAAATCCTCCTATACTCTGATGTATTTGATATGTATCTCTGTCCCTATAGCAAGGGCACCTGCAAATGTGCAGTAAATGGCTGCAATCAGACTTTAATTTGTTGCCCCCTTCCCAATAAATAGAGGTACATTATTCATCTTAGCACCCTGTAATTTTACCTGCAGGTACATGTATTTGGCATGTATTAACTATGTGTTAAGATCTCTGGCATTTGAGAAAAAATGAATAATGCCACTTTTTAAGTGTATTATGACTAAACTTCAACAAGGTGAATTTTCTTACATAAAACATCATGGTAAAACTCATAACTTGCTATCATTAGATACTTTTATGCCAAAAAAAAATGTCACTTATGTCTGGGAAAGTATCTGGTATCACATTCTCTCAATAATTACATAACTTTCATCAATAACTTCAGTTTTCACCATAAAATTTCAATGCATCATGTTTTCATGATCAATAGCTAGCTGGTTTAAAAAAATTCTAAACAATTCTTGTGACTTCTGACTGTATACTCATATTAAAAATATCTGGTTCTGCTACCCAATCCTACCGGTATTTACTTTTGAATAAAATATTGTTTAAATTTAAAATATGACCAAAAAATTCCACTGGCAATAAGAATGCATTGGCATTTATTTCTTCTAACATCCTGAGCAATAAATCTAGACTATATGATACCTCTTTTCAATGTCATCATCACTTTTTACCAAAATGTTATTTTCCAGGGATTAAAGATATTACTGCACACATTTTATAACTACAAGTGGGTGGTAGAAATCCACAAATCTGATGAATCATTTTTACGTATCATATAAATGTCATTATGGGAACCTTATTACAAGCTACCCCTGCTAAGCTACTACTTGCTTATAAAAATATATCGATAACAAGAAAATGGTGCTAAAACCATAAACTAAGAACAAATCAAAGTCAAAATTCAGACTTTCAATACCTTGATTTGAAATGCATGATGAAAATTTTGTTTTCTTTACAGGGTTATTTTGAACAATACTCTTCTCAGTTTATACAGTCTTGGTACTGAAATCACAAAATATTTTCAATTAGATACCAGTTAGATTAGATCTTGACTGATGTCATCAATTCTAATTTTCCTGTTTCTATGTAACTAAACAGTTATCTCAAATTCAGTAAGAAGGAGAAGAAAAGAAAAATGAGAGCTTTTCAAGGGAGATAATGAGGTTACAATGCAATAGAAAAAGTGACTGGGACCTCCATCTCACTTCAACCTATCCATGGTATTCAAGATATTTATGTTACAGATAACAAACTTTAGCTGTTTATAATTAAACAGAGTATACAGACACACATCTCAGAAAACCATATTTTAGACAAAGGTCAAGGTCAAGGACTCAGTAGATGCTATAATTCAAATGTAAATACTTTAATATGAAAGTAAATTAACAATCATGATCGCTAGGTGATAGGTATATAATAAATCCCTTACACATCTTCTAAATTCAAGGTCAAAGGTTAAATGTCATAGGTTAATATTAACTTGTTAATATGTGACAAGGTCACCTAAACTCTATCCTGACCTTGTATCATTTAACAGTCAAATGTCAGCGCTAAGGTCAAATCCTGCAATTGATTACCTATACATTTAGCTCTGTTTAAGAAGACCATTTACATTTATCCTGAATAACTCATACAAAAAAGCAGTAATTCATCAAGAATTCACTATTTCCAAAAAGTCAATTATTCTGCAAATTGTTCAGTGCTGAGTCAGCAGTGTGTTGTTTATGTGAAAAGCTTTGAAGAGGAGGCATCTTATAAACAAGACTGACTTATTTACATTGTTTACCCACCTGTCCTCATACCAGAGAAGGCAGAGGGGGTTAATGTAAACACAGATCCCCATATACGATGATGGAGTCCTATTTTAGACCTATAAGTCCCTCAATAGTGTATGTCCTGTCTGGGTCAATGTAATTTATAAATAATTTATAAATAAAACAGAAATATTGGAGAAGATATTTCAGCTTCTACAAATTCTTTTTTACCCTGGCATATACAGTCCTACTTCTATTTGCCATTTTAACAATTAGTTTGGTAGAGAATGTTGAGAGGTACTAAATTAGGCCACAATCATTTGATCAACAAAGAAAAATCTGATTTTTTTTTGTATTATCTCACAAGAGGCTATTATAACTCATTTTTTCTCAGCATCCTTTGTAGCATCCCACTCAAACAATATCAGATACGATCAATGTTTGGGCCGTGAACATCAAATAACCCCTCTCTAATCCAGAAAATCCAAAATAAAAAATACACAGGAGAATGAATAAAATTCTATACTTCTATATCAGAGCAAGATTGTGCAGTATATTTCCTGAGAGACGTAATTCTGTTGTGGCTCATGAGTTCATAAGAATTAGTGGTAATTTTTTTAAGTGAATCACTCATTCTTAATTGAAGGTTTGATGACAACCACACAATACATACTCAGAGTTGAGTCAGTATATAACAAATATAAGTATGATTTCATACCCAAACAATCTGAAACACTTTTAGTGCCAAATTTTGGAGCATAAGTGAAAAAAGGGCTTAAATGTATTCTATTATTAATACTGGAAGAGAGCAGAGGGAAATTACAGCTCAGGTTGAATGTTCTCTGTAGCTAATATTGCAGGAGTAACTTTTGTAGCTTTATGATGATGTTCAAAAATTGAACGGTGAAGTGCAGTAGGTGCAATCTTGTTATCAGTGAGCACAATACGCTGAAATTCTCACAGCACTTTGAATCTGCTCATTCAGTGGCGAGACAGAAATTCCAGCGATTACTATGAAATAAATTAAGCACAAAATTCCTGTCACTCAAGTTTTATACCAAAAGTTCTGAGTTAAGCCTATCTCATGCAATGGCCCCTGGGTCTTTCAAACCTGGCCTAAGATGGTTCATCTCCCCATCAGTGGGGAAGATAGCTGTACTTGTTGATTTTGACACTTTAATTAAGCATTCCTTCTCACTTCTCCCTAAACAGACTTCCTTTCACCAGAAAACTAATTAAGCACATCTCGATACCCCCCAAGATGAAACTGTATATATTTCAATTGCAAAATCTGTCTGTATATATGCTAAGTTAATACATTGAACTACAATTGTAAAATTTAAAAAAAAGTTTAATATCTAATTATCAGCATATTAAATTTTAAAAGACTGTGTAATGATATAATACTGAAATAGGAAAGAAAATTGAAAATTGTTATACAAATTGTACCGCAATTTAATATCTATGAATGCAGAACAATTTGCTCATTTGTTCACATTTTCCATTATAGTCATTGAAAAAAAGGTCATTAATACTGGTCATTATTTTAAGCAGGTAAAACATATTTTCTCTTCTACCATACAACATAAATCTACCACTCATAAAACCTAGTTAGGCAGGGAAGAAGGATTTCCTACTCATCCTAGCATTAGAAGCTTTAAAATATACTCCCTACTCTTACTGAAGGTTTGGTGAAGAATGTTAACTATTCTAAATCATACAAAAATTTCTAGCCATAAAAAAGGTGAAAATTTATATATCTTTCATTTGATTTTATTAACTATAAAAATTTAATTAATATAAGTTGGAGAAAGAAGCAGACAATAAAATAAAAGTAATGTCTCTTGAAATCAAATAAATAAACCAAAATATTATTATAAAATAAATAATATAAAGAAAACTCCATTTTGCAAACTAAGACAAAACTGCCAGAAGCACACTTTCCTCTCTTCTCCTGGACTTGGCAAGAGATCTGTCGGCAGTGTCAGAACCTATGATCACAAGCCCTCACTGATACATCTATTTCTTATAACCTTGTGTTTTAGTCGTGGCATCATCAGCCAACCACCGGAGGCATTCTACACTCAATGAGGCAGGAAAGTAAATAAACTCTACATAACTGATGATTTCACCATTTATCTACAATTTATAGTCAGCCCTGGAATCCATTCTCATCCCAAAAAATCTGATGAAATCTGATCCTACATTAGTACTGTAAGAATTTGTAAAGCACTAGACAACTTCATGTTTTATATACTAGTAACTCGTCTTGGTTGGGGATACATATTATTTGACAGGAATATGTACCAGAAAAAGTACACTGCAAGTATAGTGCATGCACTTATTAACTTATTTACACCAAAGTCTTATATGAAAACTCAAGAGGGATGGTTCCCATCAATGCTCCATAAAATCTGCCTTATCTTTCCACAAGACGTGATCCATGTTTATAAGTGGGGGATCTGTCATTACCTTTGATTTACACATTATTACAAAAAATGCTACTATACAAACAATGGCATGTTTACCCACAGATAGCTGAGAAAGTTCAGCAGGGTGGGTAATGCATTATGAGCAGTACCCCCTGTCAAATGTGATTGATGATATCGCTAATGCAGCATTGATCTCAGCAGCAAACCAGGCGAAACATGGCAGGTTTCCTCCATGTTGACCAAAACCTAACCTGACAGGGGAAAAAAAAAAGAGCATTTCCCCATGCTTTCCATAATGCATTGCAGACAAAACAAAATATCCAGATTTATATCCAAGTTCCAAGCTTAAAAAATATTTTTTTGTATTTGCAGACTTTAACCTGAGATGTAAAAGAAAAGTTGACACCTAGGAAAGAGCACCATACAACATGGATTTTTACTTTGCTGCTGTTGTTGTGTTGGCGTCTGCTTTGACAGTACAATCCTGTCCCCCTCAGTGTCAGTCCTGTTCAAGAGGCACTGCTGACTGTCGGAGCATGGGCCTTAGAGACATTCCAGGAAAATTTCCAAGTGACACAGTTACTATAGACCTCACAGAAAACCAGCTTACAGACATTCAACAGAGTGATTTCCAAGGACTGCCTAATGTCCAAAACCTCAGACTTTCCAGAAATGGACTCAGTGTCATAACACCAAGAGCATTTAAAAACTTAGAACAGCTTATGAGTTTGGACTTGTCCTTGAATCCAATCACCAGAATTCATGACAAAGCATTTGAAGGTTTATCACATCTAAGGTCTCTGACATTAACCAATACAAAACTTCGTCGAATTGGGAAGCCCTTCAATGAAATCCCAAATGTTAGTTCTCTGTACCTGGGCTACAATCAACTTGAACAAATTGAAGAGGATGACTTTGAAATGATAACACGTGTACGCAGCATAGATCTCAGTGTCAATCGTATTCAATCCATCCATCCCCGAGCGTTTGAGAACCTCCCCTACCTCAGATACCTCATTCTGAAGAACAATCCTATCATTGAGGCTAAAGGGCTGAGATTTTCTTCCAGCATGTTACAGCTGGTGGACTTTTCTCAGTGTGAGCTGGAAAGTGTGCCAGGCCCACTGCCTTCATCTGTGGCAGACTTACGTCTAAGCAACAACAAGATCGCAAAAATCATGGCAACCGATTTTGAGAACAACACCAACCTACAGCTTCTAACCCTCAATGAAAACATGATTTCAGATGTTGAGTACATGGCCTTTTCAACCACGAGCAATTTGCAAGAACTTTGGCTTAACAACAACAAGTTAACCATGATCCCTAGAGGTCTGCCAATAGCATTGGAAAAACTTTACATGGATCAGAACGAAGTCCATGACATTGAGTCCGGACTTTTTGGCAAAAATGCCAGTTTGGAGACACTATCTTTGAACATGAATGCTGTTCGCCAAATTCTGAGCAACTCTTTCTCTGGATTACAAAACTTGTCCACTATCTATCTCAAGGGGAACAATATCCAAGAACTAGTCAGTGGAACATTTACCGATATGTCAAGTTTGAAGGAAATTGACTTATCTAACAATCCTCTAAAGAGAATCCAATCCAAAGCTTTCAAGGACTTACCAAGTCTGCATGACTTACAAATGTCTTACCATGAACAAAGTGATGTCACAGTGGCTGACGATTTTCTTCCTGGGATTCAAAATGCCAAATTCCTTCAGTTTATGAATAGTCCAGGAATGGCAAAAAACTTTTTGAAACTGATTGAAAAGACTAGAGTTACTTTTCCATCCATAAAAGTGATTAATCTGGAGTATAATGAACTGAATACTTTACCATCTAACCTAAAAAATGCCCTGGTCAATTTAGAAATGATGACCCTGGATGGTAACCCCCTACAGTGTGACAGAAGGCTGATATGGTTGTGGGATTGGATGAAGGTGTCAAGCATTAAGTTCTACAGCTTTGAGGCACCAACCTGTGCCGGACCAACGGAAATCAAAGACCGTGAACTGCAGAGTCTTCTAGTGAGTGAATTTACAGACGCACCAGAAACAACAGAGACAAATTCTGCTCCCCTAGCTCAACCAGAGGTCAGCACCAAGGGCAGAAAGACCACAGGGAGGCAACAGGATAACACAGTAGGACAGGACACAGACTCCACAACATGGGCCGTCACGGCCAAACAGGAGAGAGTTGAAGGTTCAAAGACCAATGGAGAAATCAAGTCCACAGGAAATTCTGCCAGGAAAACTACAGGTAAAAAGCAAAAAGGTCCTTCTGGGAAAAAGAAACAAAACAAACAGAAAAAAGGAAAGAAAAAGAGAAACCCCAAGAAAAAGAACAAGAACAAAAAACGCAATAAGAAAAATGGTAAGAAGGGGGCAAAGAGGGGAAAGAGAAAAATTCCGAGAAAGTGCACCAAGCTGCCCACAGGGGAAAGGAGGTGCTGCCGTAGGCTTAAAAATGGCACAGAAAGATGCAGGACCCTTAAGCCTAGAGTCAGAAAAACCAGCTTACGAAATCGCAAATTACGTAGGACAAGAAAGCGAAACACAAAAGCTCGCAAAACTGCATGAAAAACTTTTGTGACTTTGTCCAGTGTGCATGACTGCTAGCTTATATTTCTAGACTTCCTTGATCTGTGTAATCTTCAAGTGAAATAACTTTAGTCTTTGCATGTTGTACCTGGAATTCATCTGAAATGGAGTTCACTTACAATTTTTTTATGTTGATTATGAGGCATGTAAAAAAAAAAAGGGATTTCCCCTCAAAACTGCTGTTCTTTCTAGCATGACTAGGAATTTCTCTGATTTTTTTTCTTGTTAGTATTTTGAAATACCCTCCTCCTGGCATTAATTCATCACATTAAGTTTTCCTTCAGCAATTTTATCAAATTAAGCTTAGTGAAAATGTAGAGCGTTTTACAAGTCCATAGCAAAATTGCATTTTACTGTTCTTTTCCATGTCAGTCTAAGAATGTTTTATTTGTTACTTTTCCCTTCCAAAAGCTTTCATTTAAAAACCACATTCATTAACCCATTCATTTAGTTCAAGTGTTATTTATGAGTGTTTTTAATCATTGAAAAAGTTTTACATTTTCTTTTTCTTATTAATCATTTTTTTTTTCTTAACACAATAATAATTTTTCCTATTTTTAAATAAAATCATGGGATTTCATAATTTCTTGAGCTAATCTATGCAAATCTTCAAATACAAAGAATTTGTACATAGTATATATCAAATTATAATAAACGTATGGCTAATTATAATTTGGTTCAAATTTTCAGTATCTAAAATGCTTATTTTTGTAAACTATTACTATGCAAATAAATGATAGATAGATAATTTTGTGGCTTTTCTTTCAATAAACCAATACAAGAGGATATATTTAATTTCTGAAAATGGTCCTGTTACATCTGTATTTGACAAAATATTTACTTCTTTCCTCTTTTCTAATTTCTTTCCACATATTTATATTACAATCAAACTTCACACTGCAGAAATCAATGTTATTTGTGATCTTTTATTTATACCTCACTTCATTTCCTATCTTGTCCTCACTTTTATACTATTTTACAAAGCACACACTGAATAAAACACACAACTACAAACTAAACTTATATCAACTGTACGTTTTGACAATTAGATGTCATTCACTAAACAGGACTGTTAATGTGACTGCACAATAAGGTCATCTTTACATGTAAGTATAATCTTTAACAAAAGTCCCCTAATGAGGCTAAAATTGTGTCTTCGTTTCCCCTTTTGTATCGATGTTTGGTAAGTTTATGAACTACATAAATTAACATGAACATTTTTCATACAAAGTCATCATTTGAAAGCACAATTCTTTTATACTATTCTTTAATTATTGTAAATTTTCAATATAAGGAATGAAAAAATAAGGATTTTCTGTTCCATGAAACAAACAGTTTTATTTATACTTCATGGAAATAATGGCCAGAGAGCAAAGAAATGTCTAGTTCATTTTACGTGCATTTTCCATTTGATAAAATGTTGCATTTAATGAAACAATACAGCAACATTATAAAAAAACTATCACTTTAAACAAAACTGATTTATCAAAACAAATTCCTATCTGTTAGTTTCCTATCTGTTAGTTTTGCATGCATTAGCCACATTTTTATTGTGTGAACAAACAAAGGGAGATAACTCTGACAACTTTTCTGTATCAATCTTTAACAGAATCTTGCTTTATCTTTAATTTACTTTCAGATTCCCTCTGGTGTACGCTGACATTCCTCCTCTACCTCTACAGAGTGGTGGTCAATTAGTCCTCCACATCACAGAAAAATAAATTATTTTGTAATAAAAAATTGTTGTTTTCCACTTAATTTTTTTTCTTAAAACCTTATTGTGCATCAAATTAGCAGGATCTGTCTATTGTTACAAACGTACAAGACACAGGTGAAAGAAACTGTATTTTTCACAAGTCACTCATACTGTATACAGAGAAATTTTTGGATCTCACTTTGTTTTTGTCCCTTTTGCCCTATTCTCCGATGGTGAAATTAAACATGGGCAAATTCAAAGAACATGGTGTAAGTCAAAATCCTTCATAAGTGAGATCGGGCAAAAATAGCCCTGTATACAGTATTCATATCTGAGGACAGGTGAAAGCTCAATGAAAAACACAAGTCTGACTTTCCTGGTATAATTTTTTAAAAAATGTCTAATTTTCTGTAATTTGATTTACCAAGGTAGCCATCTGAACTCTGCATTCATAGTTTTGTGATTCCATCATGCATTATGCATAGGATTTGAATAATTTGATATGTAATTTTTTTTCAGTTTTGACAATATTGTAAAATTCTGCTATTTGATAAAAATATACTATCAAAAATCACCCATTACACTTAATATAAGTGGTTACAAACATGTCTCAGCATATTGTGATTGGGAATACAATAACTCATGATGGCCCTCATGTTACTTAAGACTTAGAAATTTTACTGAATGCTTTAAATTCCTAAATGATGAATGTTCCACAAGAAATTCCTACCTTTTTCTGCACCAGTGAATGCCTCTCCTCCATTTCTTTCCTCTCTGTACTAGCTTTGGCACTAAGAACCTCCACCTGTAAAATACAACACAACAGCTGAACTATTTACTGTTGGAGATTTACATGAATATTACTGTAGATCACTATATTTTCGTGACACCTTATTTTTCGCGACTTAGCTACTGTGGATTCCTAATTATACCCGAGGAATTAATTTCCGCGTAATTTCGCGAGACGCGTCACTCGCGAAAAAATATTACTCGCGTTTATTTATATGGTGCTAAAATCTATATAAATTCTGCTAATCAAATGTCCATTCGCGAATTTTAACTCTCGCGATATGACGTTAAGGACCCAGTTTGCAATAAAAAGTACTCGCGAAAAATAAGGAATCTACAGTATTCGATATTTATTAACGAGACAAAATTTTCACGAGCTCTGGTTTCTGTTGTATATAATTATTAATAATACATTTATACGCGAGAACAAAATTTTCGCGAGCAAGTAGACTCGCGTAATTATGCGAAAATAAAGTTCACGTGAATAAAAAGTGATTTACAGTATTCTTGCAAAATCTTTCATTTCCAGAAAACCATCACTTATCCATCATTATTCAATAACAAAGAGTTAGTGAATCTACTATTCTTGTTAATTTCAAAATTTCCAAAGAAAACTGTGTAAATTTTGCTAGCCAAGAGTTTCTGATCTGATGCACTCCTCATATACTTTTGGTGCAATAAAAGTCCATATTTCATTAAATAATCAGAAAATCTTACTTTCTATAAATAAATTTAGTGTCACCCAACTTAGAGCAGATTTGCACAAATGCATGTAATGTGATCAAGAATCTATATTGCAGATAAACTTTTGCACCTTACATAACGACTAACAATATTAGTTATCCAGGTTTAATCAAAGGTGTACGGAGGCCTCTAGGTGTATGGAATAAAACCCGGGGTAAATCCCCGTACACCCTTGATTGGACCTGGATAACCAGTTTATTTCCTATATACTCATAAAAATGCTTTGTAAACATCAAAGTCTAATCAACTGTGTCTCAATCTATCGATAAGATAACTACAAACTACGATGCATTGTGACGTCATGTTATTTGATTTTTATCATAGAGAAAGTAGGCATTGTGTTGTAACATTTTATTTACACCCGGCTCAAGTCGGGTGCACAGAGATTTACAACTGACTTTGTGACCAATCAGAGCTTGTGTTACAAGCTACATAGGAAATAATACACTGTACTTGCTTTTTAATTATTCTTTATTGATAAATACTTTTTATTCTGATGAATGCTTTTCAGGAGCAGATCTTTGACTTCCAAATCTTCTTCATACCTATGACTTTCCGTACCGACTTAACCCTATACATAAAATTTTTAGGGGGGGTCTGCATTTTCTTGGGGATCCAAGGTCACTTTTTAATTGGTTAATTTTATAAATTTAATAACTCTGCAAATTCCAAGGGGGTTCGTACCCCCCCCCCCCTTGACACCCCTCTAGATCTAGATAAAGAATCAGAAAACCTTGTCTAGTAAAGATGTACCAGTATTTAGTAATTAATTTTATAATATCACAAACCTGGGAGGCTACATTTTTCATCTCTGGTTCAAATTCCTTAAATAAATCATGACCTTGATGGAAGAATGTGCTTTGAGCATGCATAAATGACAACATCTGAAAAGAAAGAATCAATTAAGTACAGCATAATAAAACAGTTGATAAATCAGTATTCTTAATTTATTGCTAACTACTAATTCAAACAGTAGTTTTACTGATACATAGAAATCAGGACAATTGTTTAAAATATCAAATACCTACAATTTCTTAATATGATCTTTTTTTTTTTGAAATTTTGAACAAAGGTTTCCCATACATATCAATAATATGTATGCAAATCTTTAATGAACAATTTTGAATATGAAAATTGGAAGGTGTGTCACTTACTGTTTCTAAAATATCGTATCTCTTCTTTGAATTTAATATGTTAATCTGTTAAAAAAATAATAAAGCATTTTATAAACTGAGTGAGCTCTATACAATACAAAACATTCTTGTACATACAAACATCTATGTTTTCTTTGAATTGTATTATTAACCTAAAGATTTATGTAGTTCACTTTGAGAAAACTGTGTAAAGCAATTCTCAAACCAATTTTTCTCTGGAAGTGTGCATAGATACAGTAAAAAATGTCAGATCTAGCATCTAAAGCATCCGAAGTTGCCGCAAAATTGTTGACTTGCAACTTAGGTTTAGGTACTTTGACCATTTGACCAATTCAAAAATCTGTAATCCTGGTCATGCTTATGGAAAATATTGATCAAAAATGCAGAATTTAAAATCTCAGGGGTACAATGAAACACACTAGATGCATCATCCATGCATCTCTGATAAAGACTAGGCATATAGCTACTCTGAAAGATTTAACCTGAGGCAACAACACTGAGGGTTTAGCAGTAATAGTTTAAGCTCCCGACTTTGTCAAGGTAAGCTAAAAAGAGCAATTGGCTACTACCACAATTACAATTAATGGGCTACATCAGAAAAGTTAACCATAAAAGAATCTTCCCTAATAGCCAAATACTGCAGGGTGATACTAACCTGAAATACATGGTCCACAGCGGTGTGAGCGAAGACGGACTTTTTTGCCTTCAGCATGGTGGCAGCTTCCTCACACTCCTGTGGTTTTGTCCGCGGTACGCTGGCGTTTCTATTGATGGCGTTGTCTAACTCTGTACTGGCCTTCTCAAAGTCTTTCTGGGAGTCCTTCACTTGTTTTATGTCTCTGATGAAAAATTTGCCAAATATTTCTTATTTGTATAAAGACAGGTAACATTTTGTTGCTAATCAATTTCAATTTTTGGTAGTCTTTCATCCAGTATAGGCATACTGTATGTGTACTTAAAATAGCAGGCTTCATATTTTAGCGGCTTTGGCGCTGACGAGGATGTGCTAATTCATGAATACCACTAAGAATTCATTTATAAATAGAATATACAGCAAGAACAATTGTAGCGCTTATCTATGATTATGTAAACAACCTTATATCCATTGACTGCACTAAATTTTGAATACCCTTAATTATGTACACGTGCAGTATTTCTTTGTTGTGTATATTGCATGTATTCTATACACAAAATTATGTTCACTTAATTAAATCAAAGAAAATAAAATCAAGTTATTTTAAACAATACTCACTGCTTCACAAAATTGTTGAGATTTTTACAAACAGATCTATTGGCTTGGTCCATTAAAATCTAAAATGTAGATAGCAAATATTATAATTTCAAACACTCAGTGCTGTGTTTTGGTCATTGAATACATCACCAAATACTGTAGACGTACTTTTTTCCACGTGGTCATAATTCCGCGGAATCTCAATTTCTGTTGAATCCGCGTGTAGAAAATTACGCGGATTTCATAGACTGTCCGTATATACCTTACATTTATATTAAGTACGCTTGGACAAATTTCCGCGGAAAATTTGTGAATGCATACATAGCGTTAATTAATACCACGCGGAAAAAAATACTTCTACAGTAATCAATAATAAAATAAATTTCACAATATAGAAACCATACTTACATTAAAGTACTTTAGCATCTCTCCCATTTCATGGGCAAATTTATTCAAACAGTTCTGTAAATAAAAAAATAGAAACTTCTTGTACCAATCAAATAAATTTAAACTATTGTAGTAGAGTAGTGTTATATAAATATTTCATGTAATTGAGTGTAACATTGAAAATTTTCATCCCAAGAAAACTATTGTCAACTGTCAGAGGCTGAGAGGCACAGCTGAGGTCAACAATGGTTTTCGAGGGGATGAAATTTTCAATGCTACTCTCAACTACATCCAATATTTATTATATCATACTGAATGTTTATACAAATACATAATAAGTTGACGGTGCGACCGTTAGAGCGAGCGCAAACTCTTCTATTGTTTTAATTTAGATCGGGCTCGTCAAACCGCACGTGACATTTGGTGCATCTAGACTCTGACGTCACATGACGTCGTATGTAAGTTACAAATACCAAGAAAAAACTGAACAGTGAGCACTGAAAGTTAATGAAAAAAGTTACGTTTACAATTTATCTTCAATATCCTGGCGTTACCGGTTTTCGATAGTGTAAAACTTTAGTTAAAAATTTAATCTAGGCATTTATGTTTTTCTCACCTCAATTATTTATGTATTATTAGTCAACAATAGATGAATATATTCAGACATTTATTTGTTTTTGAAATCAAGAATTTCAGTACTGTTTCAACTTTCTTTGGATCCGCCATAATCCGAGTTGTTTTTGAATGACGTCACCTATTTTCGATAGCAAGTATGGCGCACAGTTATTGTCATTAAAACATATAATTATGTTATTTTGTGTGGGTTTTTGTTTTTCTCTATTTGTTTTTTTGTCATTTTTTCTGGTATTGGATTTATTGGTCATGTTTTCAACTATAATCTTAACAACAAATAAAATATATTTCATCATAACATTAATTTTTTTTATTTTTTGGTTGAAATTTTATAAAATTGAAATTTCAAGCCAGGAGCCATTGTCTGCTAGGAAAGCATTATCCACAGCCTTTGGCCTTTAATTATTCTTGTAATTTCCCCTTTTTATGGAAAAAATCTGCAAAAAAAACGAACAATAAATTAACAGAAACAAAACTTAAAACATTAAAAGATGTCAAAATTTAAAATAAAAGAGTTAAAATAAAATACCCGTATCAGGCCTCCATACTTTATCTTTTTAAGCGGAAGTTTGCCCAAAGTGAGGCTTATCAATTTTTAAGCCATAACACAGAGCTTTTTAACAGTCGATAACATTTAAACATCAAATGTTGTTTTCAGGCTAAGGAGATAGGGTTTTAAAGTGAATTTTTTGGCATTATGAGAAAAGGGCGTGATTTGAATCGTTAAAAAGAAAATTAAAATCTTACCTCTCTAAATGGCATAATTTTCGATCTTTTTTGCTTTATTACACTTTTTACATCTGGTGGTAATTTTAGGATAAGAGTTCCAAAAAATGACGAAAGGTTTTCTTATTTATTGTTAAAAACTTTAGCCTATCGAAATTAGGATACTATCGAAAATAGGTTACGTCACAATATGTATCCATTTAATCAAGGCGAGTAAACTTTTTGTTGAACATTTGCCGTCATTCTCGCGAGAACGCAACTTTGCTAAGTGATGCATTGTGGGTCAAAATTACTGCGGCAAAAAATTCAAAAGAATGAATGTGCAGTAGTCCGAATTTTCTCTTCGCCCAGGCGTTGTCGTTAGAGCTCGCAGTTACGAGCGTCGCTTCGCGACGCTCGCTGCGCTCGCTATTACAGTCAACCTTGAATGCATTCATTCTGCACAGTCAATACTTTTGGGAATATCACACATCGTCAAGCAATGTTGACTGTTTCTACACTGAGGGGCATGGCTTCATTATTAAGAGGGTAATAGTGTTTTCAGTTGAATATTTACGAGAATTACATGCAGAATGAATCCTCTGAAAATCAACCCCTATCAGCATGCATTAGCACAAAATTCCATTACCACTGAAAAGAGTCCCAAGGACCTTATTGCTCACCAGTCAAGTTGGCCCCTGCTCTTCTTTATAACAGAGTTTTGATTTTTTTCCCTACAGAATATTTATTTTGATTTCCAGTTTGAACTTTTTGTTTTGTCTTTTCTGGCCAAGTGGTTCTTGAGAAAATTTATTTTTATTATTTAGCAATAGCTTCATTCTTTTTCACTTCATTTGAAAATTCTTGTATCTCATTCAACTCTTTGTGGCAATCTTGGTTGAAATTGGCCCTATGGTTCTAAGAAGAAGTTGAAAATATGTTGACACAAGACAGAGAAAGACAAAGTTATTCACTCCTTGGTCAACAAAGCTCATCTGAGTCTAAGAGATATCTAAAACTAGATCAAATACACTTGACTTTTTAACCATCCTTTTAGATAACATTTTTAAAATAAATACTGAAATCTATCAGTAATCAGTATATAAAAAAGTTATAAAAATTATAATTGAATTATAGTTGTTGTTTTTTTTTAATGTTGTACATGTACAATGTATTTAGTAATTCAACACTATGCACTTGTTATGCACAAAAATAGACATCCTCATATTCTTTCAATAATGATGCACATTTTTTTTTATTAACTGCTCACTCTGGAATGCCATATAATTCAAGAAATCAGTACACAATCAGGACAGGCAAAATAAAAAGACAACATGCAATGTGTATAATGCAATTGGTTTGGGACATTTTCAAACATTTGCAAACTACATTTACTTAATATTCATATATTTAATGCATGGAGATCAAAATCACTAATTCAAAGTGCTATAGGTAAAATCTTACTATTCAATAGCCATTTCTTAACAAAATTAACTGCTTTCTATTTTCTATTCATAATTTCTAGTACTTCCAGGTCAAATGAACTAAAGACTATACAAATCAAAAAGTCTCTGACAACTAGCTGTTTGTGTTGTAAAGTGCAGTGTGGGAAAATGATTAGAAATGTCTTCATTTAAATGCTTGGAACAGGAAATATGGTGTGTTAGATCAATCACTTTGTTGGAACAGACAGTATTGAAAAAGCACTGAATATAAGGTGACCATGCTAAAAAGAAAAGAACAAAACCTGGTCTCATTCCTGCTAGAATTGCTAAGGTTAGCATCTGTAGCAGGAAGTAGACCTAATGCATTGTGGGATACTTACTGATACCATTGTATCATCCTATCATTGGGAAAACAAAATGTGATTATTTCAGTACATGTGACCTTTACACAATTTCATGCAATTTTTTTACCAAAAAATAGTTTACAGGTTACTTCCTTGGAACAAAAGCCATTTAATTTGAAAATCCCATTAAGAAAGTACATATAACACAGACAACACATTATTTTATTCCACTACAATTAACCTATGTCTGCAGGTGAAGTTTAAAAAGATAAGTTCTGGTGATTAAATACAATGTTGTTTTTTTTTATATTTCCTATTCGATACTACCAAAGAATGGCAACAAAAAAATATGTTTCCAAAGGTCACATAAATTTCAAAGTTCAAATGCAGGTCTGATAGGAAAATGACCCATGTGTTACAAAAACAGTACTCCAGAAATCTGTGTTGGGATTTTAACCTCTTGTTTTATATCCCTGAAGATAGAACATTAAGACAATACTTAAGATTACAGGTTACAATGTGTTGTAAAAAAAACTTACGGACATCATGTTGTCATCTTTAAAATATGCTGCCAAATCTCGCACACCAGTAACAAAATCACTGCAAAATATGAGCATAATAAACTTATGAACTGAAAGCATAATAAAATTTAACCAATAAAATATACTGTCGATGACATTCAGAATTTATATTGTTTTTTAAAACATTTCAATATTGCTTACATCTAACATCTAGTTTGTGATTTTAATATCTCAAAGGGATCTTTTTCATTCGTTTTTATTTTCTTTTAAAAAAAATATTGTTAGTTTTCAAAGGCAAAAATATTTGAATACGTTTAATTCATATGAATTAACTCTAAAAAAGAATGTGGGCAAACACACTGTACTTAAAGAATTCAGTGACATTATTTCTTTAACTGCTGTGAGATGGATATTAACCCTTACTCCAATACTGTGTCTGTTAACCATGACAACATTCTCTGCGATCCTTACCTACTGGCTCTTTTGAATGATTTCCCAGTCTCTATCATCAATGAACACAATTTCACAAGCTGTAAACAACATTACACGGGTAAATAGTCATATGTTATACAAATACCTTCATCACTCTACTAAAAATCTTTTTTTTTATTGTTATAATTTAATGTTTACTAAATTTTACTTTCAAAAGGAATTCAAGTAAGCTGTTGACCACAAAATGTGCAATACATTTAGTAACTAGATGCTGTCATGAGACAGTAATACCTGCACTAAGGTGTTTGCCTCTAAATGCACACTCCTTTAAATTGGGCTTTACCAAGGAAAAAGTCAATATAATTCAATAATTTACATAATAGGGCCTCCATGTATTCATCAAATTGAGCATAATATTCTCAAGTGACCATGTGACCCATGGGCCTTGATCTTATAGGTATTTCATATTCGTAATTCATTACCAGTCTGAAATTAAACAACAGAATTTAATTAATGATGTAAATTAGGTTTGATAAAGGGGGG
>PRKT01000119.1:936680-964180 GCA_003671525.1 Saccostrea glomerata
AACCCCCCCCCCCCCTCCCCATTGTTGCACAAACACAGATTGACATTTACATTTTTTTTTCGATTTTTTAAGTCCACCAAATACGAAATCTATTATAAGAGTTTGTATATGTCTAGCTACTAAAAGTAGCTGCAAAACTAGCTCGCTGGTCTGCAAAAAAAAAAAAAAGCGAATGTGAAGTCTGTCAATGATCTACATCTATATTTTACAATTGATTCCTCTTCGTCCTATTAAAAATCCATTTTCGACCGTGAAGAGAGGTCACAAGTCACATCACTTTCCTATCAGATTGAGAGGACTTCTGTAATGTAAATTAGTCCGACATTTATCAGTATCACTGATTTGTTATTGATAAGATATCATGTGGATTGTTTTGATCAAGATATAGGAAGTTGATGTTTAAAGTTTCGTCATATTAAAAATGTCAATGGATATGTAGTTTTTCGTGATTTTTGGGAGTATGGAATTCAATGAAAACTCCCTTTTGTTTCAAAAGGGTCAACATAAAAAAAGAGATTACGGAGTTAGGGATGAGACTGTTGAATTCACCACGGAAGAATACGAATATGACAATTCTGCGTTCTCTGAAAAATACGAAGAACTGGAAAATGGCGGGATAGAGGGTAGGTGCGATAGGTTTCTGACGGGACGTAGCTCTACAGATCCTCTAGCTTTAGTTGATGGATGCAACAAATTATTTCAGTAATGGGCTTTATCGTGACTATCAAACAGAGAATCTTCATCGAGCAAAAACGTTATTGAGGAAGCACATCCATAAAGTCGCTTTGTTTCTATAGTTTACCATATGCATCAGTGAAATTATTGCCCAAGGGGTGGGGGTGGGGGGGTCACACTTCAAACGACCATGTGCTCTGTAACAAAAGCTAAACTTAGTAGAATTTTTGAGCAAGTTAAACATTAACTGACAGTCAGATCCAATTTTTATTATCTTAGCTAGAATTAAAATTGTAGCATATTTAATGAATATTATATTATATTAGACTCCAACAGTGGAAGAAGTGTTAGAGAAATTGAATCCGCTTCTGATATCTTATACCGTCTTCGCTATGGTTTTCTCGACCCAGAGTAAGTTCTCATTTTCTCAGAATTGCAAATTCCTCCAAAATATATATATTTTTTAAAATTAACTTACCATGGATTTGTAATGACATCAATTTTTAATCTTCTACATTTTGCCCACATACTTTATACAGATATTTTTTTTAATAAGATGTTCATTTGAAAACGTGGTTTGTGGTTTACCTTCAGTTTAGATTCAGAACACCTAATATCGGAATCCCAGACTCGCCTGACGGGACAGGACAAGCTGAAATTCAAAGAGGACATCCTGGAAGGGGTGCGAGAGGTTCCCCTGCCGATGAAGCAAAAATTAAGACTTCGACGGTTAGATATTGCCCATAAAATATGTCCAAGGAACCTGCAAAATTATATAAATGTAGAAGTGTTTTCCGGTAATATTTAATCTCTTGGTATTTCTTCATACAGAATACTTACTACGGACCATGTCAATAGACGACGAGAACAAACTTCACAGAAGTACATCAGCTCAAAAGTATGTCTTGAAAGTATATGCATCCAGAGAAAGTGAACTTGAATTATTTCAGTGTTTGTTCAATTTGAATTCATAAAGCCATTGCTGAAGATGGTTAATTCTTGATTTGTTATTTTTAGTCAAGGAAGAACAACACAGTCTTCTTACACCTATGGGAATCTTCCATCACCAAATTAACAGGTACATATAGTGTGGCATTTTTATTGTCAGGCACGTAGCATATTTGCTATAGCAAATGTTCATTGTAGGTCCCCCTCTTTTGGTTGCATTCAAGTTGAATAAGGCTGATGTAGTATGTTTGATTAAATAATGACAGTAATAAAATTGTGAGCTTCTTAAAATATTTTTAACGAGATTCTAGATTAATGCAGATTTTTGTTTCACTTTCTTTCAGCGTACTTTGGCAGCACAGTAGCTTCGTACTTCACATTTGTGAGGACGCTGTTTTTCCTGAACTTGTTAACGGGGATAATTTTATTCTCATTTACTGGTGTACCACAGGTAATGACATGTACAAGTATTAGTAAAATATAAACCGGCGTACCACAGGTAATGACATGTACCAGTGTTAGTAAAATATAAACCGGTGTACCACAGGTAATGACATGTACAAGTATTAGTAAAATATAAACCGGTGTACCACAGGTAATGACATGTACAAGTATTAGTAAAATATAAACCGGAGTACCACAGGTAATGACATGTACCAGTGTTAGTAAAATATAAACCGGTGTACCACAGATAATGACATGTACAAGTATAAGTAAAATATAAACCGGTGTACCACAGATAATGACATGTAACGGTGTTAGTTAAATATAAACCGGTGTACAACAGGCAGATGTAATGAGATGTACCGGTTTTAGTAAAATATTAACCAATGTACCATAGGTAATGACATGTATCGGTATTAGTAAAATATAAACCGGCGTACCACAGGACATGTACCGGTGTTAGTAAAATATAAACCGGTGTACCACAGGTAATGGCATGTACCGGTGTTAGTAAAATATAAACCGGCGTACCACAGGTAATGACATGTATAAGTATTAGTGAAATATAAACCGGCGTACCACAGGTAATGACATGTACCGGTGTTAGTAAAATATAAACCGGTGTACCACAGGTAATGACATGTACCGGTGTTAGTAAAATATAGACCGGTGTACTACAGGTAATGACATGTACCGGTGTAAGTTAAATATAAACCGGCGTACCACAGGTAATGACATGTACCGGTGTTAGGTAAAATATAAACCGGTGTACCACAGGTAATGACATGTAAATATAGTACAGAATAACCATCAGCATCCTTTACAATGCAATCTAAATTGTTTATTCGTAGATTACAACTGGTGAGTTTTTACTGGACCAGGGGGAAAATGGAAACAAAACGTTTGGACATTTTGTAAGTTGGGTTGGAGAGAGAGAGAGAGAGAGAGAGAAGGTATTTATTATAACTTGTGATAGCTATCCTAAAACTTACGATGGAAATGTTTCCCTTTTAGGGAGATCTGTCCTACAGTTTACTTTTCTATGGGATTTACAGAGATCATGTGGATGGTTTCGACCTTCCATTATCCTACTTCTTGACCTGGGCATCCGTGAATCTTCTGACCGTTTTGTATCTTGCTTCAAGGTATGTTTAAACTTTTAAGTTAAAAATTAAAGAAAACCTCTTGCAAAAAATAGCGGCTAAACGGTTATAAAATCTGTAAACGGTTGCAATATTTCCGACCGATTTTTCAGTAAACTTTTGCCATTCCTAGTTTCGAGTAAAAGTTCCTTTTTTAAAGTTTTTCTCATTTTTGCTTGAAACTGCTTTGCTTTTGTTCCAGCATGTACGTGCGATATAGAAAGAGCAAGCTGTCAGACACCGGCAGTGATTTCCCGTTTACTTGGTCCACCCTCTGTTACTTTGATTTCACCATCAATACCAAGGACGGGGTCAAAGATCATCTTACAGCATTCTGTACACACTTAAAAGTTAGACAATATTTCAGAGTTTTGCTTTTTTTCAATTTTAATTTAGTCTCATTCTATACTGGACAAAAAGCGGTCTGGGTTGAAAATGAACTTTCCATTAAACATTTTTTAAAAACCATATCCTAAGTATTTTTTTCCACCTTAGGAAAAGATACGAGAAGAAAAGTCCTTAGAAGTGGTTGATTGCCTAAAGAGGTATTACTTTCTTGAATGTGCACACATAACCCCCCCCCCCTTTTAAATGTTTACCTTACAAGTACATGACCACTTTTACCTGTTTTCAGACTTGGTATGTACTTTGGTCGACTGGTCAGTAACATACTTGTACTGGGGTTACTGGCAGGCAGTGGCTACCTTATCTATTATGTCGCCGAAAAAGAAACGAGTCAAGAGGAAATCGATCTGGACGACGAACCAGAGGACCTCTTACAGAAAATCTACGAAAGATACCGGGCAAGTCGAAATCCTTAACATTATTTTCTTCCCCTTTTTTACCAAAAGAAAAGGTTCAAAAATTTAAGAGATTCGGGTTTCTGTGCGTGGAACTAAGCGCTTGGTTACGTAAGGAACCCTCGGTTAAATCAACTCGAGTAAACCTTTCGAACATTATCGACGCAAATCTGTTCGTAGTTCAGTACGTATCAGGTACTTTAACATTATACAATCTACATGTAAGCCCCTAAATATTTTTTTTGAAAATATCTCGGAAGCGAAATAAAATCTCTGAATAGTTTTTGAACAAAAAATGATCAAAATCAAAAGGGGACAATAAGCAATACTGCAGTATATTGTTAATGTATGTATTATGTGTTTCACTAGTTGGCGGTCATTGTAGCCTTCCTGAAACTGTTTGTCCCATTCATCTTCGAACTCCTAGTGAAAATAGAAAGCTATCACCCTCGTACAGAATTCAAAGTGACACTTGCAAGGTAAGAGAAAACTCTTTTGATTTCACTGTATAAATGTTCAAATTTTGATTTTTTACATCTTAAAATTTTATATTTTTAAATCATTTCAGAACAACATTCTTTTATTACGCAAGTTTGGTGGTGTTTATTGTTTCACTCACAAAGGAAGCGGAATGTGCCGACGTACAAAACCCACAGACAAGCACAGTAAGGTTAATCACGAAATTAAACTACAAGTGAACAAAGCTTTTATATGGCTTCGTCTTGTTTGTGGTAGTGAGGGTACTGCAGCTGATGGTGTAAATCAAAATCAATCTGGTTTATTTCTAGACTCCAGGGAGAGGCTCCCCCACCACCCTCCCCTCTACTGGTGCCACCGGTGCCACAAATTCCTCCCCCACACCTTCCAACGCTTCATCTCTCGTCACCTACTGCTGCTGGGAGAATGTGGTGGGGGAGGAGATTTTTAAACTGATCCTGGTGGATCTAGGGGTGTGTATCGCGGTTGGGCTACTCTTCCATGTTGTAAAGGCCATTTTCATAAAAACCAGGACGTGTTGTTGCAAGGTATGCGGCGTTTTGTTTCACGTTACGGCAAAATTGCATTTGAGGCATGACTGATAATAGTTTTCTTTTACCAGTAGCTTGATAACACGAAAAAAAAAAAATAAAATACATATAATGACAATTAAAAATTCTTTTCTATAAATTTCATTTGACAAATTCTAATTTCCCCATGTTCTGCGACTTGTTATTGAATAGTCGAAGTGTATATTTATACAGTGCCTAAAAAACCTAAAATTTCTTAATAATAAAACATTTTACATTCCAGATTAACTACAGTGAGTTCGCGGTGACATCAAACGTTCTGGATCTGGTGTATGGACAAGGCCTGGTGTGGCTGGCGCTATATTTCTCGCCATTAATGGCGCTGGTAGCCACCGTCAAATTGTTCATTGTATTTTACTTCCGCTATTTTGTGGCACGCTTTGCCAACATTCCGCCCAAGAAGATGTTCCGGGCGTCCAGATCTGGCAACTTCTACTTGTTTCTGTTACTGCTGACGTGGATGCTGTGTTTTATTCCAGTGGTCTATGTTCTCATCGAGTAAGGTGTTTTCATTGATACCGGGTACCACATATATACAAAATTCTGTTTGAAACCGCTTCAGTAGAAAACGGTCACGACAAACACACTTGTAATGAATTTAAAAATACAGCAAAAAAATCTAATAAATTTCCTGGTTTGTTAAAGTAAAAAATTACTGGATCCGATATTACGAATTACATTTGAGCGGCGGGGATGCTCACTCCATCATGGCACCTGATCTCACACCTGGTGTTTACGAGGTCGTTTGCTCTGCCCCCGATTCGTATTGGCTTTTGAGCTTCAAATTAAAGCTGTTCGTTCCAGGTACTTCGTTATAAACGTGTTTTACTGTAGATATAATATTCAAATGTTTTTGCAGGAAGACGCCATCTTGGTACTGCGGTCCTTTTGCGGAGAAAGACAGGGCCTACAAAGTGATAGATCTGTTTGACTCTCTGAATGACCTTCCCAGCTGGCTGGACTGGGTCAAGGACGCCATAGATTATATTGCCACAGCCATTGTGATCGTTCCAATCATAGTGGTGTTAATGTAGGTCAAAAGAATACAAACTTTCCAGACAAGTATCAAAAGTAAAATTATACAATAAGCAAATTAAGTTAATGGGACACTTCAGTGTGGATTTTTGAACTTTGAATTTTTTTTTTAATTAAGGGTTTAAAGTATACAGTATAATCTTTGCAAGGAAGTCTTTTTTATCCATATATCTACCCTTGTTTCAGTCTCCTTGTACTTTATTATCGTGTGAAATCCAGCTCTTATAATGCATTGATTCAAGAACTCCGCAAACAGCTAGTATTTGTGAGTCCATATAAATTAAGTCTTTATGCTTTTAAGCTTTTTACTTTTTGAAATCACAAAACATTATTGATCAATTTTTCTTTTCAAAAGTTTTATATTTGTCCATTTCAATTTTTAGGAAAGAAAAATTGAAAGAAAGAAGGTATATGCCAGGGCCTTATCTGCACCAGGTAACATTTAACTATAACACACAATTACAATCGTGAAGGTAAACAAATGGCCATGACAGTTTATATATTGATATTCTAAGAGTTCATAATTTGAAGGTTCTTTCAGTAAATCTGAATTTGATTGTTTTATCACATTGTTCTTTATGTAAATATATAATGTAATCTTCACATCTTTCAGCCTTTGGCAGCCTTGGGAAAGCGAGTGGATCAGCTGTCACTGGTGAAATGTCAAGGAAAACAAGTATATCTACCATTACTGCTTAAAACGCATCAATGATTACGACAAAAATACACTTCCCAAACTTCCTGACACTGAAGAGTTCACCAAAATATCAGACTTATTTATCAGACCAGCAAAGGAAATTCTTTGTCCATTGTTTACTTTGTGTGGAATACAATCTATGTTAATTTATATAACATTAAATTATAAATCTTATTTAATTCTCTTGATAACTTTATTGCAGCCATTTACAATTTATCAACATCAAACTTTTTTCCCTAATCTTTGTCCCAGAAAATTCCTTTGTACATACAACAGTATTTTCATGTATAAATAACAATTACAAAATGAAAACACATGTATAAACAATCACAGAATGGTTATAGCACACATACACACACAAGCTTGTCAGAAAAATTCAAGGTCATGAGCCAGTAAGCAATATTGTCTAAGAGCTTCATTACATGCATATGTATTATTAAACAATCATATACCACAAAAAATATGGGATTAAAATTTTCCTTATTGAATTAAATATTAATTGTTGTATTTATTTTCTTTCCTAAGCTCTCTCAAAGTAGCTTTATTTGTTAATTACATGTAATATGATTTCTACTTGAAATGAAAAGCAACTGACAAAAATTTGCAAGAAACTTTAGGAATAAAAAACTTTTAAGAAATTTGACCAAGCAGCACAAGCACATACATATACAACACAATTCATATGAAAAATGTTCTGCAATTATGCCCTCGTAAAAGTAATAACAATTCTCTGCTATAAACACTACTTGAGTTTTATGCCAGTTGATGACTAGTCACTCTGATATGTATAATAAGTGTTCAGATCCTGATAAAGATTGATGGTACAACTTCATACAGGTAAATGGGAGGAAAAAAAATTATAGCACAGCTTCAATGCAATGAAGATGGACACTATAGTTGGAATATCTATTAAACACTTCAAGTTTTGGATATTTTCTCATCGCATCAAAACAAAATGATGGGTTGGACAAATTAACTTGTACCTGCATTCACTGTATATAGGGGCAGTGTGGAGAAATCAATAGTACCACCTCTATTATCTAGGAGATTCTTCATGAAAGAAACTTCAAATGGTGTACTAAAAACTGAGAGGTTTATATTTACACCATAAAACAAGTCATGCAAGGTCTCTAGTATCTTTGTAAACACGAGGAAATAAAAGCCACATCAAACAAACAATACAAGCAATACAGATTTCATAAAGCAGTAAACAAAATCTTCAAAGTACAGATATCAAGACAAAAAAAAAAAATAATAACTCTAACATGGAACAGGATAATTCACATTAAAATCAGAAGCAGTTACCTAAGGTTTCACTAAAAACATTTGTACATGTATTTATTTTTCTCACACAGTAAGAAATCAGATAATAGTGATGACTGTTATAACATAACGATTATAAATAATCTATTCAACTTGATACTAAACAAGTGAGGAGAAAAACAAAGACAAGACTTGCATGAAGACTCCCCAATCATTCTAAGTGAGCAGTGTTCAATCAAGCAGAACAGTTTGTTCACTTGTCTGAAACACTTGTCAACAAATGCAAACAAGATCACAGTAGATTCTTAGAAAGCTCTTGGTCTGCAATTAAAAAATCTAAACCACCATAAATATCAAACAATGCATTCTCTGTTTCAAGTTGTTTTCATTTATATTTCAATAATATTTCATATTTTGTAAACAAAACAAAATAGTTCAAGATCTTTCATTAGATGCTGTGGAAAAACCAAACCAAATACATAACAATTCTGTAAAACCTTGCTTTCAAATATGATTATAACTCCAGATTTTCTACAATTTTGAACAAAGTCACTTGTTAAATAATAAACTTCATTCAAAGTATTTCTATGAGATTAAATTGTAATAGGGATCAGCCAATCAATATTCATGTACCGGGTATGTCGTAACTGTAAGACAACATACAACTCACAGAAGAAGCTAATGTTGGTAGAGGGGGGGGGGGGGGGGGGGGGGTCAAACAAATCATACAAAGAAAGCATATATCATAGACACATTTCTCAATTGAAAAAATATGAAATGTGTCAAAAGATAAATTTTTTTTTTTTAAAATACGATAACTAACCTCATCATTGGCAATGGCAGTAGCGAATTCATCACAGTCTAAATGAAGGTAAATATCTGTCAGTCTATTGAGCAATTCCTTGGGTTCCCAGCCATACTTCTCTGGATTCTTCACCTTGAGATTTTTACACTTGGGACCACAGAGCTGCTGGAGATTGAAGTTCAACATGGCTGCCAGTCGTTCAGCTAGTTCCTAGAGAGATTGAATTCATTTGAATTATTTACTTTTATACTAAATCATTTAGACATGAGAGAAATACAGCATAGGTTATTTCTCCATCTCATATATTATTTTTCAAATGTAAATTTACAATATTAAGACATTAACATCATCACTTTTTATGTCTAAGACTTTCATCTTATCAATCAATTCAAAGAATTTCAGAGAAAGGTCTTACGGGTTTGAGGAAGGGTTTCTTAATCTTCTCTGTGAGGTACTGGAACATGTCTACCGTCTCTGTGGCCAGGGTGAGGTAGGACCGACACTGTCTCTCATCCATAGCCAGCTGTCTCTGTCTCGACTGCTGCTGCTCCTGTCACAATACATACACAATTTTATGACTTCTGGGATCTAAGAGGTATTTTACATTTACATGCATTCAAATCTCTATGTTAAAAATCTATATGGAAGGCTATTCTCCCATTTATGCTTTCAAATATATTGGTTGTACAAACACAGCAAGAACTTGAAATTTTACAGAAAAATTATACTGCTACAATTCTTAAGGTCTTCAATATGAATTATAGCATCCTCTATCAACATTTCTCTAAACTGTCCCAGTTTATCATTATATCCCCTAGACTGACCTTTGGCTGCCTCTCCCACTCCTCAGTGTTCTGTATGGCCTCCTGAACCTCGTGGATCCTCTTCAGACAATCCAAACTCTCATCCAACAGGAACGTCGTGTCATTCATCAACATGTTCACAAACTTCACAAACTGTTTACCATTCCTGAAAAATAAACATTACATTAAATGTTTCTATGTACATTATATTCTGATTATCAAAGAAATCTAATAATATAATCTAATACAGAAAAAATTCATGTATGTAAATTATATGCTTCATGTTTCATGCACTGTATCACATCAAATAGGGAAATATAAATGTAACTGGTTAATTGAAAACAACAGTGGGTACTTACTGAGCCTCCTCTATCATGTTGAGTTGATGTTGTGGAGTCTGCCACATTGACTTAAAGATGATGCTGAGATGGTAACGGATGGAAAACTTGTCATAAAATTCATTGCTGGCTCCAGTTGTCTCAATATCTGTTGACAAAACAACATTTACATGTGTTATTGTACTATTCTGATCCATATTCAAATGCATTCAGACTACATGATGGTAATGCCACGCCAATATATTTATCACAAAATATCATGCAATCTTATACAAAGCAAATATACAGGTGTCTATTTTATAAGAGCTAAGCATCAGCCTCTTAAGGAAAAAGTTTATGTAAACCATTACCTGTGTAGAACTTCATGAGAGCTGGTACCAGGTGTTTGAGAGCCAGGGGGTGGAGTAAGAACTGCTCGTTGAGCGTCCCTGTCCTGCGTTGTACGCTGGGATTCATAACAAAGAGAACCTCGACAAGCTTGGCTGTCAGGTAGGGGTTCCCTATGTACTCATTGTTACACATCATCACAATCAGCATGTGTATGATCTGCTTCATACAGGGGTCATTCAGGACATCGGGACAAAATCTGAAGCACGAAATTTTATGTCAAAGCATATCAGGTACCTTCTCATATTAGATAATAAATATTTATCCCATATTTACCCTTGTCTTCTAAGTAGAAATCATATTGACCCTTTTGTAGTAATATATTGACTAAATGGATGATATTGACTTACTGGATGATAAAGAGGAGGAAATCAGCAATGTCTTCTAAGTAGAAATCAGGAAGAGCTCCAAATGGCATTGGCACATTTCCGGACAATGGCAGAGTTTGACTGAATTAGACAACAAAATGAAGCTCACATTTTTTGTGTGAATTGTTTTGGAAAGAACTTTTTTAATGTCATACTAAATCTATTTAAAATATTTCAGATAAAAAAGATTTTTATGGAAGAACAAAAAAGCCTCCATACCCCATATTCTCTGGGTCAGCAACTTTCAGAAGGTATGTACACACATTACTGTAGAAATTTAAACAACGGCGAAGTAGGGACTCGTCTAACACTGCAGCATCAGCACACAGTTTACTCTTCTGTAATCTCTAGAAAAGTTAGAATGAGAGGTCTAAACGGTTATGAAAAAATATACCCGAATATGAAACACAATTTTAAGTAGATTTTAATCTATGTTACATCCAAACACAAACTAATAAAATAAGATAATAGATTCACTCACACACTCACTAACATCTAACAACATCCCATAGAGGGTCATCTCTGAGGTCAAATTTGGAACAACTCTAGACATATTCACTTCAACTAATATACCATGATTTTGCAGGCGACAATTTGATTGGTTGATAGAATTTGACCTTTGACATGACCCTCAATGGGATGTTGTTAGATGTTAGTGTAGCGAGTATGTGAGTGCATGGATCTAACATCTAATTTTAATTAGATTGATTCAAAAAGGAACAAATTGACAGAAAACAGAATGACTTGAAAATATACCAGTAAATATATAAATATTTCATGATTGTATAATTTAAACCTTTAGTCAGAAATAAAACTACTGGGTTCAAAATGAGAACTAAAAGAGAAAACAGCTGGAGATAATGAATTAGAGTTACAGTTGTAAACATTACCTGAACTTGAGATTTCCACTTCTTCAGCATTTCTTTGTTCCTGGCAGCGTTAGGAAACTGACTCCACTGAGACTCGGAATTTTCTAGATCCTCAACCATTCTGTTGAGATCACGAATTGCACGTAGGCGGCGCTGGTATCTCCGGATCGCAGGAATGATTGACAGGTGGTGACAATGTAGGGTCAGGAAAAAGCATTCTGTGGGAAATTTGGGGTCCTGCCAGGGGGGCGATCCTTTGGCTTTACAGGAAGCAAGACATTTATGAATATAAATATTCTGTACATTAAAAACACCACTTTTATCTATAAATTCTTCCAGTTTAAGTTTTCTTTTTTCTTAAACATGCTTATACATTACATGCATAATATACTTACACAACTCCTTGATCCACTTCTCAGCTTGCTGTGGAAGGGCCTTTAATCTGGTCTCTGACTTAATGCTGACTCTTGAGTTTGGATGAAAAGGGTAGTATGTGTCAACCTGAATAGCATAAGTAATTATTTTAATAGCCATAATATGACTGCATACAAAATTCTCGAATTTAAGATGTCAAGTGGTGATGCCTGACACTAAAGTAACACTCCTATGAAAATAAGTACAAATACTGTATGTATCATAGAAAAATTTCTTACACTTTAAAAAAAGAAAATTTTTATTGTAAAATTTTGTTCATATGTACTTACCTTATCAAGAGTAATTTTCACCGATAATTGTTGAAGGACGGACAATAAATTCAGCATGAATCCATCTCCTGCAACATATCTCTCATCCACCTGTTTAAAAAAGTGAATTAGGCCTGGGTTTTTTTGTTTCTTATTTCTGTGTAGTATTTATAGTTTTTAAGTTGACATTTGTTTGTATATTATATTGTTCAATGCTTGCACCACTGTCTGATATATGCAGATAGTATGTACAACTCTTAATATTTAGATAATCTGTAAGACCTTCTAACCTGAATCTGAGATTTCTTGGCATTCCTTTCTAGTGCCGTGGCTAAGTAAGTTAGAGCTAGATCCCTGCTAGGCCCGTTGACTAGAATATTGTGTACGATTTTGAACAGTTCCGTCCTGACGTACTCCAATCCGTGCTGTAGAGACTGGTGAATCAGTCTAGTGTTATCTGCAGACAGCTGGTGTCCGGAGAAAAACTTCTCCACTACTTTTGTCTGGGGGAAAAACATAGAAATTAGTCTATACTAGTCAAAGTACTGTAAGCCACCTTTTATTCGCATGCATGCAAGAAATATTTGCGATTTCCATGATCTACTTTTAACTTGCAAATTTTAACCGAAGCAAACCAACAATTTTGCTAAGTTTTGTAGAGAACGTTTCCTTGGTCACAAAAATTTATCTTTGTAGATTGATTTCAAATGGACAAATCATGAATAAAAGATGACGCGAATAATAGTTGGTTTATAGTATAAAAAGCCTTAATGAACAAAGAATTCTTAGTTTTGATAAGTTTCTGTTTACAAAAAGTACTCACATTGTCTTCAGCAAAAACAGACACCCCTAGGAATGGTCCGAGCCAGGAGAGCTTCTCTAACTCCATACCTGTAGCCTGGGTCATAGAAGCTGGGATCCAGTTCAGCAGCTGTACAGCCTAGTAATACAAAGCATCAAGAGAGTTACAACTTTTTAAACCTAACCAAGAATAAACACTATTTCTTTGTGCTTTTTCCTTCGAGTTACTCACCAGGCCACATATAGGTCTCGTGCTGCCACTCTTGATTTCACAGAGTTCCGAGAGAACAGACAGAGGTTCCCTGTACTGGTCCGTATCCAGAGACATGGAGTGGATGTGTCGACTTAAGCCTTGTAATACTGGGATAAATATCTGGTAAAGAAAAAACGTGTTATACTGGGATAAATATCTGGCAAAGAAAACCTATGTGTTATTGAGATAAATACCTTGGAAAACCAGTAAATCTAATAAAAATAAAGAACCACAGCATTTTAGCGTTCACATGTTTATTACAATGAAAGATGATTATTATATTTGGCTAAATATCACACCACATGTATAGCTGATCCCTTTTAATTCTAAGGAAATGTCCACACAAAGATTTAACAGTTTATCAATGAATGTCTTTATTTTGCTTTAGCAAATCAACAAGCATTATTAAGACAATAGAACAAATATCTAAACCTACCTGGAGCAAGCATTCAGAAAATTCTTTTAAATAAATGAATCTGTTTCTTTATATCTAAATGTTGATAAAAAATGAATATTTCTAACTTACTCTTCTGAAAGTATCTGGGTCATTACATGTAGTTTGTACGAGTTCTGGGAGAAAGCCTCTTGGTAAGTTGTGAGACAATAAGTAGTTCAAAAGTAGAGAAGTACCACCAACAGATCTATAAATATGCAAGACACTCTTTATCAATGGTTTTGTCCTAAATGATCTCTGAATCAATTATATATGCAAATATGAATCACCTCTCATTGCATCAGGATGGAGTATTTGTTAATGAACTCAATTTAACAAGATAACATGTTACTTTTTTTTGACACTGTCTTACCTAGGTTTTGTTAGTGCTCCCTGTAGAACTAATGCGGTATGACAGACACACTGCCTTCTGGCACTGGACAACATCAAACTTAGTGGAGGAACACTGGCTCTCTAAAATGTCAATTAAATACATAGTAATCATGGGAAATATTCAAGATTCTAAGTAACTGATATTCCTTAAGTCACAATTCTTTGTATTCAAGATCACAAAAGCTTTAATAGCTGTTTATTCTTTGTCTCTTTTAAAAAAGGCTTTTCGTTAATAAAAAAAAAATTTATCAATACAAGATAAAATGTGCTGTAGTAACTGTACCTTAGGAGCCAGTCTTTCCTCCAGAGCAGCTCGATCATAACAGTCCATCAGGTAGTTAATCATTTCTACTTCCTTACATTTCTCCGGCTGATACTTCTCAGAAAACTCTCTCTTTGGTTGCATATCTGGGGACATCATGGTGCTAACTCTACAAAACAACCAGAAGTCTCTGTCGAGACTGAAGCTCTACTGGTTTGTACTTATAGCAAAGGAAGAGAAAAGTACTTTTAAAAGCAGTTGGGAATTGAAACTTAACAACAGCAATAAATAGAATAATGATCCTTGATTATAAGTCTCTTCATGTTCTTAGTATAGTCTACTTGCATGCAACATCATATTATAATCAGACTAAAACTGTATTTGGAGTAGCATTTTGAGAGTATTTAACAGAAATTTCTATTTTTAGTAACCAAGGCAATAATGTTCATCGAAGTCAAAAACCGATATACAGAATATTGTGTATCTTAGTGTAGTCTACTTGTGAGGCAAGTTATATTGAAATCAGACTAAAATTGTAGGAGACGTAGCATTTTGAAAGAATTTCACAGAAATTTCTATTTTTAGTGACCACGGCAACACCCTTGATCAAAATAAAAAAAACAGATACACAGAATTGTGTATCTTAGTGTAGTTTACTTGTGTGCCAAGTTATATTGAAATCAGACCAAAACTATAGGAGGAGTAGCATTTTGAAGGAATTTCACAGAAATTTCTATTTTTAGTAACCACCGCAACACCAATCATCGAAATCAAAATCCGATATACAGAATTATGTATCTTAGTGTAGTCTACTTGTGTGCCAAGTTATATTGAAATCAGACCAAAACTGTAGGAGGAGTAGCATTTTGAAAAATTGTTTACAGACAGACAGACAGACGGACGGATGCCGGACGCATTACTATCGCATAAGCTCTTCTGGTCTCTGACCAGTAGAGCTAAAAACAGGGATATGAAAATATGGACATGCTGCAAAATATTATGCCTTAATTGTTGATCCAAATTTTTTTTTATTGAAGGTGATGGGCTGTAGGGATACCTTTTCTTCACAGTTTATAAATTTAAAGAGATATATAAACATACGCCCTTGGGCTTGATCCTGGTTTCTTTGGTGATACAGCATAAGAAACATTTGGGCGGATCTTCAAAACAGGGTTTTCAGGAGAATCCCGAATTTTCAGCAGCATTTCCATCAATGCCTGGTTAATCATCTCCTTACTGTCACCTAAAGAACAATGGAAACACATGAAGATGGCTTAAATAATAAGTGCATTATTTTATACAGTATACATGATTCATTGTGGTTTTGGGCAGATGATCACTATTATCCCGCTGCAGGCAAATTTGGTTCTGACTTGCCTGATATGGATTTCAATTTCACACCCTAAGTGACTCTGTATTAAGTCATTTAACTTAATAAGTGTGTAACTGAAAACTATAATTAATAAATTTTTTATAGCTACAAACTTTCAAATCCATATCAGTAAGAATTAGTTACCACCATCTACTGAATCTCCAAGTTCAGGTATATAGACTGCTTCCTCCCTGTCCTCATTCCAGGACACCAAACACACTCGACCTGCGGCCTCGGTCACCTGTTCTACAGTAGCCTCAGACCCTATACTAGTATCCTGACAAGTCAAACATAATCTTTTAAATGAATTACATACTTAATAAAACTGCAAATGACATTTAAATAACTGTTTTTATCCTTTGTATTTACCCTTCTCCTTTTTATCTCAAACTTCATGTCCTGATCATCTACCTCCATTGTCTCTATTCCAGAATCCACATCCATCTGTGATTGAGAACTAAAAGAAAAATTAGATTAATGCATCATATTGTACACATCAAAATCTGTTCTACACATTTTGTTGACAAATAATTGTTGTGGTAATAAAACAATTTAAATGTTGAAAGTGTATAGTAGTTATGTTATTTCCAAACATACTTTTTCTCTGAGCACTCAGAATCCATATCCAAGCTTCTTTGAGAATCTGGAGTCACCGGATCAACATTAAGACTACCTGTAAAATTGAAATAAAACAGTAGTATTCCAAGAGCTACTTATCAAAATATCATATAACATATTGCTTTCAGATTATCAGAAACTCCACCGACTGTTCACGGTAACATACTTGGGGGTGTACTGTTTGTTCGAGATGGGGTAGTCTGCGAGTCCGAGGCCTGGCTTGATCCACCACTGGCCTGTGATGACTGACTTGGAGAGCCATCACTTGGTGAACCAGAGGATGAATTTCCTCCCAATCTAGCAAGTCTGCGACGCCGAATCTAAACAGAAAAATGTTTTACATACAATTCAAATTAAGTATTTGAAGAATATTTCAAACTTTGGAAAAGGGAATACAGAGGAAAATGTGTTGGAGAAAACAACACATTAAAGAGGTTAAGAAGTTTAAATACAAATTCATTTCATGATATAAAAGGTAAAATAATTTATTGATTGTTTGTTTTTTTTATCACAAACAACAAAAGACATGTGCATAGTGATTTCAAATCCTAAATCCAGTTATTTTGCACTCACCTCATCAGGAGTTAATTCACTCATTTTCTATAGTAATGTAAAATATGTTAATTTTTTGAAAATATCAAAATGAAAATGATCTGGTCTCGATAATAAACAAATCAGCTGTCATCATCTGCTTCGTTCTTTTTCTCTGTTTTCTATGTAGAAATCATTCACTACGTCATTCATGACCCGGAAGTATTCGATAGCGATCTTAATCATTTCCGTGATTGTGAAAGGTTTATTGAACGACAGTACATGCAAGCATGAAAACAACATTGAATATTTCTCTGGCAAGGATGTAGTGTTGGCAGTCACAACGATACAAGCACATGCTTATCTTGGCTTGAAAGTATGAAAATAGAAGAAATATGTAGGTATTCAAGTAATCATTTAGGTAACAAGCCAAAAATATTGAAATTGGAATCATATGCTATTTAAATTCTACATTGGGGAAATCCAACGCTACACTGCACTGTTGGATACGTAAGACTTTTTATTTTTAATCAAGTTCAACACAACCTTTTGGTTTAGCAATAAAGCTTGAAATTTCTGAATAGATTTATCAAACTATTCAGAATAGCTTGATAAATCTATTTTTATGCAGTTCTTGACAAAAATATTTTTTGTTTATTGTAAGAAATAGACAAAAATTTGAATTAATACAATAATCCGAGATTTCTCTGACTCTTACCCCTGCTTTTTTTATTGTGACATGCAGGAAAGACTCAGAGCGGAGGCCATATTGAAAAGTCGGAATTCAGCGACAACAGCTGGTGTCGCAACTCTGCCTACCTTTTACAACTTTAATTTGCAGATCTAACTTGTGAATAGCTGCAGAACTGTAGCATTATGGTTTTATATATTTGTCTTTGACCATAACGCTTCAGTTTGTTCAATCAACTACCTTTCACTCCCTAATTCTAGACATATTCTGAAGCCAATATGTATATTTTATCCTCCTCCCAACCATTTTTAGATGTCTCTACAGGCAAGTGAATTTTCAGCAGTCTAACTTATAATTTTAATCAAGTGAGTTTATCACTTGTAGAGACGACTATAAAGGGTTGGCAGATTGATAAAATATACAGATTAGTTAAATAATGTGCCTAGAATTAGGGAATGAAAGATTAGTTAATTGACCGATGCTGGAAAGTGGAGAATTTCTCCCCAAAAGTGCGCAGGAAATATTGCGCCGTAAATTGCACATTTTTTGCATTATGGGATCTGTAGCATTATGGTCAAAGACAAATGTATAAAACCATAACGCTACTGATCTGCAGCTAACTCCTGAGATGTGAGAATTCAGTAAATGGATGATTCTTCTACAACTTAATAGTCATTAAAAGGATGCTATCACCATTTAAATGGTCCTATTACCGACAAATGAAGCAACACTTGAATTAGGTCACCTCTTCGCCATTTGACTTCTTTGCGCATGATGTCAGCACAAAAATACTAAAATTCCAATCGGTTGAAAAGTTACATGTGCTCAAAACACGTGTGGACCTTTCGTAAAAATATGAAAGTGTTGTGAAAAAATAAATAAAACAACAGAATGATGTTTCATTTATTGATTGATAAGGAAAGCAACTGTCAAAAACTACTTCTATGCTAATATGAGGGGAATAAACCAGCAGTAACTCCACACATGATATTTTGTTAGTGATAGTTTGTTTGTGTTTACTGATTTCTCGCATTTCAGGGGTTAGCTCTGCCTAATCATAAAAGGTATGCAGAGTTGCGACACCACCTGGTGTCGCTGAATTCCCAGTTTTCAATATGACCTCTTCTCTGACTCTCCCCTGCACGTGTCACAATATAAAAAGAAGGGGTAAGAGTCAGAGGAATCTGGGATTAAACTGCAAGTGCTGTATATTTTTATTACCGGGTATAATTTTATTTATTTGAACTGTCAAAAAGCAACCCAATTATCAAATTTTCTTCACATCATGATTTGACATATTCATTTCTGAAAAAGTAAGTAATGCTTCACACTACAAACTATTTTCCGTTTGAATATAATGCTAGTGTTGTTGATGAAAATCAGTGTTTGGAATTAAAAAAAAATGTGAAATTTGGAGCAGAGGGATATTGCCCATTAATCAAGCTATTCTCAGTAGTTTAATCAAGCTATTCCAGAGTTCTTGAAATCTTTTGGTTCTGTCGGCAAAACCAATAAAAACAACCAAGGACCGATTACTTTCCGTTCTGTGTCAGTCCAAATGACCAGACGGTGTTGACAGAGGAACTTGCGAAAAATCTGACTTAATTTCGTACGAATTCCCTATAACTGACCGATCGTAATCTTTCAAACTCTTTTTCTGCATGTTGTTTTGGCTTCTCGATTAATACAAGTGCAAATTTAGAGACAATGTTCTATCGTTAAAATGATAAATGTCCTATGAACCCGGTTTAATAATAGAATTTGTTCCGTATATTCACATAGTTGCAAAATAAACACGGGCAATAATTCGAACTCAGTACATTTACTACAAAGATTCCAGAGAGTTCCATATGCAAACATGGCTTGTAAATTTGAAGCGAGAAAAAACGTAAAGAATATTTGTTGAATTATTGTCTTTATTTGGATCATAATTTAGGTTTAAAGGCATACGCGACCTTAAAAAGGTTTGTTGTAATTAATTTTGAAGTTATTTCCAGTGCAAATCCTTTTGTATACTTCAAATTCGCTTTGTAATTATTTGCTACAATGCGAGTATAACTGTTGTGAGGACTTGTTCCGAGACACAGATTATTCTAACTTATAATGATAAAATTTAAATACAATTTTCATGTTTTTATTGAATTTATTTTGGACTGATAGAAATCTGTCTGGACTGACAAACTTCACATGGCAGTCGGTCCAAATGACTGACAGTGAAAAAAATATTTCAAGAACTCTGCTATTCTCAGAAGTTTAATCAAGCTATTCTCAAGAGTTTATTAAAGCTATATGGCTAATTCCACATGTACAGCTAATTTAAGACCTGTTTATAGGCAACCTTTTAAACTTTCCCAACATATTTTATTTTGTTTATTCCATAATATTGTTGGAACATAAACATACAAGCAATGGGAAAAGCCAAAAAGCAAAGATAAAGTACATGTTCCACAATGAGCGCAGAACCTAGGTCACCAGTGGAGCGGGATCTTATAGAAATGTCTCTAGAGAGTGTAAAAAGGGGAGGTAACCAGCACATCGTCCATAAAGATGAAGACGACGAGAAGCTGGGTCTCCTCAATATCAGAGCCTTCTTCTTCCTGATCCTGTGGTACATCTTCAGTGCCTTCACTCTCTTCCTTAATAAGTACATTTTGTCTACACTCAAGGGAGATCCAGCTGTGCTAGGTATGAGCAATATTACTCTACAGAACTTGAAATAAAACGAAGAGTTAGCTTGTCTTTAGCATATATTTACATTTGCAAATGTTTTCCTTTATATAACACTACTAAAGGCAAGCGTTTTTATAACTGTGTAAATACAGGTATGGGGTCAAGAGGTCATAGATGTGCGTTTGGATAAACGTTCGACGTAATTTCTCTGTGACGTCATAAAGGGTCGACGCGCGTTTAGTGGATTACATACATGCCGTTGGGTTTGAAAAATTAAGGCATTTCACACGTTAAAAGTAACAATCAGGCAAATGTAAATATAAGTAATAAGGTATCATTTTTTGAGTTTTATTGAGATGTAAAACGGGTTGGCACATGATCAAATCTTCCATAAAGCCCTTCGGGCTTTATGGGATTTGATCACGTGACCAACCCGTTTTACATCTCAATAAAACTCAAAAAATGATACCTTATTTCTTAAAAATTGTAAACATACTGTTGTAATTTGATGAATATAATGCTGTGTACAAGTTCACTGCTTTTTTGATTCGGGGCATTTTCTAAAAAAACAAATACTTCAATATGGTTTCTTACATTAAGTATTGTTGAAAAAAAAGCAATTTACCAAAATTACCACCCTTACACATGGTAAGGAATTTCAGACTTCATTATTCAGGCAATGGTTGTGTGGACAAGATCATAAATTCATCAGATTTTACACAACATTTTCTCTTAAACAGGAGCAATGCAGATGGTAATGACCACAACGTGTGGATTTATCCAGCTCTATATACCCATGGGTTTCTATAAACCCGTCAAAAGGGATGGAAAACCTCCCAATTTTTGGAGAAACATGATTTTAGTGGGTACTATGAGGTAAGATTCTATACATGTACTTATTTTTTTTCCTGTATTTTAATCTTGAATTGAATAGAATTGTTCTATTTAATCGTTTGAGAAATACAATTTATTGTAATGAACATATAATATTCATGTAGATATTCTGTAGGATATATACATGTATACAATTTTTTTTTGACAAGATCACACTGATAATTTTTCTAACCTATTCAGCTTTAATTACTTACTGTAAAATCACATATTTTCGTTGGGTCAAATTTTTGTGGTTTGAGTTAAAACTCTTGGTTTGTGTGGATTTGAATTCGTGGAAGAAGAATTGCTTAGTAGTTATGTACGTAACATTTTACACTTTGTAGTTGACATAAATTCGTTGGTCTCTTCATACCTCGAAAACAACCGAAATTACCCCCCCACGGAAATTTGTGATTTCACAGTACCGGTACTTATTTTACTTATAAATCTCTATTTTAGATTTTCCACTGTTGTCCTGGGTCTTGTAGCTCTGAAGTATGTGGCAGTATCTTTCACAGAGACAGTCAAGAGTTCTGCCCCTTTGTTCACAGTGTTCATCTCCCAAGTCCTGATGGGGGAGTACACAGGGTTCTATACATTCCTATCACTGATCCCAGTCATGGGAGGACTGGCCCTCTGTTCAGCTTACGAAATTAGTTTTAATGTACAGGGATTCATAGCAGCTCTTGCCACAAATTTAACTGAATGGTAAGAAGTTGGGTCTTGAATTAAATCACGAATATATGCTGGAATTTCAATGTATGGTACATATGTCATGAAATATTCAGTTTCACTCAAAAAGTAAAAAAAAGACTACTGTTTGATTGTTTGTGATGAGTTCATCTTCACTGAATTGTATATGTTGATATATTGAACAAAATGTCTGAACCTCTGAAACAATTTTTTAGTTGTCTTTAATCATTTTACAGTCCATGGTTCTTTCTCTCGTCACTTTAGTCATTATGTATGGATTGATCTTTTTCAGTATGCAGAATGTATATTCAAAGATACTGATTAGTGGGGACAAATTTAAATATACGTAAGTAAAACATGTTTTTTTGTCCCTCTCTTTCACTGAATGTGGTGGATATTAATTTGTATAGATCCGTCCGTCCCTCCGGCTGTTTGTGTTTATTACATGTTTCTGGATGATATTTCAAAAGTTATGAGCTTTTGCAATGAAATTTTATTTCACAACTCTCTAATATGGCATAAAGATGGCTTCTATTGATTTGGAAATCAAAAGATTAAGGTAATAATTTAAATTCATAATTCTGCATGTGTGTATCTTTTTCTTTTCTGGGCAATAGCAAAGTACACCTTGAAGCTTTTGAAATGATATCTTTTAAGTGTAACTTATTATGGCCTTAAAAAAGAGACTCGTATTGATTTGGAGATCTAAAAGTAAAGTTCAGAAAGTCAAATATTGCATGATTGCAAATTACAGTTCATAGGTTCATATTTACATTACATATATTTTTTGCGTATAAAATGAATGGAAATCTATTGCATTCAAAACACCATAACACAGACAGGGTACCAAGAGGTTAAAACATGCGTTTTAGTTTGACGTCATAATCGTTGAACGCCGAGGAAGTGCAATGTCACAAGCGCAAATCAAAAAATCACGTTCAAATTGACCAGAAGCTGTTACGTTGGCTGATCCATTAAATGTAGCTTACACGAAGGATAATACATAGGTTTTTAAATAGAAATCACATTTGCAGTTAAGGTAGAAAGTTTAAAAAATGTAAATATAAGCAATGAATCATTATTTTTTGAGTGATATAGTTTCATAACTGCAACGGTGTGTGCAACAAATTTTCATAACGCGCTAACGCGCGTTATTCAATTTGTTTGCACACACCGTTGCAGTTATGAAACTATATCACTCAAAAAATAATGATTCATTGCTTAAATATTTGCATATCCACTGCTCTCTCCCACTATGAACATGTAGTCATCAACTGCATTCATAGAACTATAGACGTAACTGCTTCTACTATGGGTGCAATTGCTGTATCACACTCGTGTAGAACAATCTCTACTACAATTGTATAACCTGTTGAGAAGTATATATATGAAATGTTTCATAAGAGGAATAAAAATAAGTTTTTAATAATATTCTTTGAATAAAAGGAAATTCAACATATTTAAAATTGCTGATTTATATCTTTAAAAATTCAATTTTGGTCAATGTATTTAATTGTAAAATAAAACTTTTTAAAAATTATAGAGAACTGCCATATTTTTATTTTTTGTATCATGCATATTTGAACAAAGAACGATAACTCTTCACACTTGGGTAATAACTTTCAGAATGAGAAAATTTCTTTAACTAGTCTTGTATATCTAATTCAAGAATGATTTCAGCTATTAAAAATAAATAGAAAAACTAAAAAAAAAAATTATAAAAAAGCATTCTGGAGTAATAATCATTATAAAAGCATTCTCATTTTTCATCATAGTGTTAAATTATTGATTTATGTCAGAGGGTTTTAATAACGTTGATTGATGACGTCACAACTGCACCAAAACAAAAATGTGATGACGGCGCTGCTTGTATCCAGATAACTGTGTTTGAGAGGGAAATACTGTATTTATATGTTTGTGATTTATTAGAGAAAAGGAGCATTAATCAGGTTTACTGATTTTAAAGCCGTATGTTTTTCTTTACTGAAGACAAGAAGCTGCGTCCTTATGTAAGTCAGGATTTCCTCTGATATTCTTGAAAAAAGAAATCAAAGAATGCAAATATAAGTAATAAACAACGATTATTCAGTGAACATGGCGTTATGAATAGCAATAGCTCTGCTGGCATATTTTCCATGATGCGCTAGCGCGCATCATGGAATATGCCAGCAGAGCAATTGCTATTCATAACGCCATGTTCACTGAATAACGTTGTTTATTTCTTAAATATTAGAACTCTTTATGACAAAAAAACTCACTGATTTTGAGGTCAATTCTATATCAATTCATCAATATCATAAACTAATGCTGTGGTATGCATTTGTCAGAACAGCTGATTTTCTTGAGGCCTTTGATACATCTGTGTTCATGTTTTGTGCTATCCACCTGTTATTATGTTTGATGTGCTCTGTACTTTCTGTTTCATAGGCCAGCAGAGCTACAGTTCTATACCAGTATATCTTCAGTCTTGGTGCAGATTCCAGCCTGTTTCTTTCTGATAGACTTTGATAAGGCTGAAGCCTCCATGAATGGGATGATGGTCACAGCTCTTATAGCTAATGGAGTTTTCTTTCATTTTCAAAGTATATCAGCGTATGTCTTGATGGGCTATATATCACCTGTTACTCATAGGTAAGTAAAAAATATATATGTACCAGTATTGATATATATGTACCAGTATTGATTTAGAGATTAAAAAATCTCTGTATTAAAGCTTTTTCTGTACATGTATTTGAGTTATTTCCCTTTGGATATAATATTCTCCCTACCATATTTCTTAGTAGTATGTTTATTTTCTAATGTCTAAATCTTACAGTGTGGCTAATACAGTCAAGAGGGCATTCCTGATCTGGATTTCTGTGATATTATTTGGTAACCCTGTGACATTCCTGAGTGGACTTGGTACTGTTATAGTTACCATAGGCGTACTGATGTACACTAAAGCCAAAGAGTACGACCATAATCGACGAGAGCTCCGGGACCACTATCCCCGAGATACAGAGCCATCTCATAAAGAGGTCTAACCTAGAGTTGTCAACACATAAAGAAGTCTAATGTTAGTGTTGTACACTGATTCAATTCAGTTCAGTTTTTTATTGTTGTATACATTTTATCAACCATTTGTTGTTGTTGTTCAGAGCATCATGTCATATCCATTGTGTATTGTAAAAATTTGACAGAACAGAGGAGCATTATTTTGAACTATGATATTAATTAAAAACATGTAACATAGTCATAAGATAGGTAATTTCTGTCTTTCTCAAAAATATTTGAATTTGAGAGGAGATAATTCTGTATTTTCAATTTGTTCTTCCTTACAGTCTTGTATACAAAAGATAAGAGTTTGGAATGTTCCACTATTTCATTTGTTATCTTACTTTTTTTTTACCAACAAAAAGAAATAGCCAATGCAGAAATTGCTTTTTCAACATAATGATGTAGTATTTAAAAATTTCATTACTGCTCTATATTTTTATATAACTTTAATTATGGTGTTCTAAATTTCTTGTAAATTACTGGTAAATATGAAGCACACTTTTAAGAATAGATATTTCAGCATCGTCTTTTTTTTTTGGTTTAAGGATGCATACATCATCAACATCATGTGTGTTGCTTAAAAAATTGTGCAGAATATACAGTTGAACTTTGATATTTTAAACACTGATATCTCAAATACCATGGATATGTTAAAGTGATTCGGAAGACCCAACCATTTTTTCCTTTAGTATTTTACCCTGAATGTTTTGAATCCTCAGATTTCTCGATTTTTTTTGGTCCCATCAAAATAACCAGGTTTGACTGTATTTAGTACTTTGAAAGCAGGTAGATATGTAGGCATTAGAATTACAAACTGTGATGACGTAGCATTTAAACCATGACATTTAATGTGAAAAAATAATTTACAATTATTTATTTTAAAGCTATTCATGTATTAGGCCATGCAAAGTTAATTCCTTGGTTCTCAGGCCTTTTTTCAAGAAATATGATGAGGGAGGGAGGCTTTTTTTTTTTTTTTTTTTTACTTTTTATTGCCCCCAAAACATGATGAGGCTTTTTACATTGTACAAAACCTCAAAAAATGATGAGGGAGGTGATTTGTTGTTTTTATTTTATTGATTTAGCAATAAAAAGGGTCAATGAGGCACCCTTGGAAGAGATGAGGGAGGGTCTGAGAACCAAGAAATTAATTATTTTTTTTTGCCTAAAATAAAATTCATGTTTTGATGAAGTAGATCAAGTTAATAATATGTTTTATAATTAGATTGGAGGTTTTTTTTTGTAATTGATAAATAACATGTACTTTACTATAAACTCAGCGTAAGTGTTGAAGGGAAAACCTAGGATCAGTCACGTTATCTAAATGAATATAAGAATTTCTTAAAATAACTAAGTTACAAAAATCTTCTAGATAGCACAAAAAGCTGAAAATTATGAATGAATAAGATAAGAAATTATTTTTTAATTTGTGACAATCTACTTTTTTTCTTGATTTGAAACTTTGTTGATTTAGTGTATATAAAATACTTTTCAAATATTTATTGAGTGAGTTCATAACAATCATGTTGCTTTCCAAATGTGTATACCTAGTATAATCATGTATATTCATTATTCATTTTACATAAGCATTATAAACATCTATCCAAGTGCATTTGTATCAGCACACTATAATGACATTATCCTGTACTAGTCTCATGGACAGGAACTGTCCAGTCACTAGATCTCCCAAGTCCTCCCCGTGCCGTTTATTTTTGCTCTGTAAGAGAGTGTGTGCTTTGTTGATATCCCTGTGCTGTTTATTTTTGCCCAATAAGAGAGTGTGTGCTTTGTTTTGTTCATATCAGACTTTGTGTATATGTATATGTAAAATAAGTAAACATATTGTGATATTTGCTGTTAATGTATTACATGTACTGCCAATTACTTGAAGTATATTTATCTATTATATCGACGAGTGTTTGATTTTATGTGCTTCCCTTGGTTCCTCTGTATATTACACTTTAGATTTTGTATTTATTCAGAGCTGTTCTTAAAGTTCACTGTTCTTTGCAATTTACATATTAAATTAAGAATTTAGCTGTAATTGTAAATAGGCCAGTTGATAAATGTAACTTGATTGGGAAAAAATTTGTGGGTAACACTAATTAGATTAAGTTTATAATTCTGTTTCTCAGTATTTTAAAATCAGTTAGTCTGTTTGCTTAATACTGTCATGAGTGATAAGTAAATTACATATAGGATTAAAAATACCATAAAATGCAGGCTTTGTGAAGAAAAAAGTAATTGGAAACATAATTAAGTATTGTAGTCTCCATTTTTCAATCAATAATGTCAGAAAAACATAACGTTTTTAGTTCTGCAGCTGTCCTGTGGAATTGAATTGTGAATGTCAAAATTATGTCATACATAAAAGTATGTTATCATGAAACACATATGTGCAGGTATGATGAATATGCACAATAATTTATTACTTGTATAGAAATGATTGTGTTGTTCTTTTAAACCTTATTATAAGATTATCATGGACTAATGTCTATTTGTTTAGGGGCATGAAGTCAAGTGCCTTTTAAGAGTATTGAGAACTATATT
>PRKT01000119.1:966855-995295 GCA_003671525.1 Saccostrea glomerata
TGGTATAATGTAGATTCTAAATTGTTCAAATAATGACCCCCGGGCGAAGGGCGGGGCCACAATTTGGAATCAAAGTTTTATATAGAAATATATAGGAAAAATCTTTGAAAATCTTCTTCTCAAGAACCACTGGGCCAGAAAAAGTGAAGCTTATATATATAGAAGCATTCTAGGGTAGTGTAAATTCTAAATTATAGGAATCATGACCCCCGGGGGAAGGGCGGTGCCATTATAGGGAATCAAAGTTTTACATAGAAATATATAGGAAAAATCTTTGAAAATCTTCTTCTCAGGAACCACTGGGCCAAAAAAGCTGAAACATATGTGCCCATGGAAGGATCATGGGTTAGTGTAGATTTCAAAATGTCTAAATTATGATCAGTGGGGTAGGGTGGGGATGCATTATGTAAAACAAGGGGGAAATCTAGTAAAGAACAGAATGGTCAAAGCTTCTCAGGTGAGCGATGTGGCCCATGGGCCTCTTGTTTAAATTTTAATATTTTAGCATTTGTAATTGACTCTAACAATATCCCCCTTTGGGGCCTCTTTTGACAACTTACATCCTATCCACAAAACTCCATCAGGACCAAATGCACAACAAAATGGGAAATGTATCCCATCATCCTCTGTCATAAGATAGCCAATGAAACTGCCGTCTGCTGTCAGAATATGAATCTTATGATGTAGCCAATCAGTGGCCACGATTCTACCGTCTGCACTGCACGCGCAGCAACTGAGGTCACAGGTTTCTTCGAAGGTGCTGTCTTGTTCGCCATATTCAAATTTCAATTCTCCCGCCGAATCAAATACTACAAGTCTACCCGAATACTCGCCTGTTTCATCTATAGCACATATATCACCATTGATATTTACTGTTACTTTAGCTGGATACGTAAAGATTGCTTTTCCATTTATATCATTTTCAATAATTAAAAGAGTGTTTCCATCTTTATCCAATTTCATCAGTCGTCGAATACTGTTTTCGTCTATCTTTAGATCGTACCTGTCGACCAAACTTACGATGATGTCCCCATTACTCATGGCAATAATACCAGTAGGATACAAGGGCAAATCTGATTTCAGTTCTTTCAATTTCCCGTTCTTTTTTATGCATTGTAAATTATAACTTAAGTAGCAGACGACCAGAAGATCCCCGTTATCCATAACAGACATGTCCATGGCTTTTGCAGAGACCGTTCGACTGGTATGTCCAGTAGATGAGCTTAAGAACATTTGATCTTGCTGCCAACAGCCAACCCATGCTTCCTCGCTACTTACCGGACAAATGGTTCGAATGAAAGGCAAATCTGTGGCAAACGACGATAAAAGCGATACATCGATGCCAGGTGTCGATAATCCCGATAAATCGGAGCGGCTTGGTGGAAGAAAGGGTGCTTCATCTAAACGACGTTCAAGTTTTCCGTATAAATGTGCCACTATCTTCTCAGTCACTTCGGGGGCATTGAATGTGACTTTCTCAGGATTAGGGTACATGGTCTTCTTTATTTTTTCGGCCTCTTTTCGGACGTCTTCGAAATTGTCCCAGATCGATTGTGTGTTTAATGAATTAATCATTCCTGTTGTAGAGTCAATCGACGATTCAAGTACAGATATTTCTCTTTCCATGTTTTTCAAAGCGTCGGAGAAAACCTTTTCTTCTCGGTGCTGAATTTCGTCGAGTTCAGACAAAATCTTTTGACGCTCGTTCCCAAGTTTCAACATGAATTCATCGTATCGCATCCACACTTCTCTTTTCGCTGCGATGATGTTGGCGTCGAAATCCATTTTTGCTTTCTTAATTCTTTTCATTCGCTGCATTGTTTCTGGCAGTTCTTTATCTTCTAAAACCTTTAAAAAGCGTTCCCACTTTTTCTGCTTTCTGTCTTGGTAAACAGAAAGTTCTGCCATGACATGTGACTTGTGATCACTTTTCGCGCACTCTTGGCAGACGGCACCATTGCAGGAACTGCAGTACCATTTCAGAGCAGATTCACTGTGCTTCACGCACATCACAGGTGGTCTAGAGAATTTAGGTGCGGTTTTATTAGATGATGACCCTCCATCGCTGTGGTTTTCGTTGCTCCCTATCTCGCTTGCATTGTCGTCACCCTTGCTCTCTTTTCTAATTTTCTTCACAATGGAGACGATCTTGTGATGACTGGTGGCACGGACCTTTTTGTGTAGATTTTTACAGTTTTGACAGATGATTTTATCACAATTGGTGCACCTCCATTTTACGTCAATTCGCCCCTCACAGATACTACACTGTTTTGTTGTTGCCGATTTCGGCTTTTTGATTCCTCCAGCACTGGCCATTTGTCACAATATAATCGAATTTAACGTCGATGGACATGTCATGGAATAAACCGTCCTATCTTTCACCGTAATCCCCTGCGATTACAATGCCAGGATTCCAGAAAGGAATATTGAATTCTACGTTGCCGATTGCACGCCTGAATTTAAATTTTTTATTCTTTTTACCCATTCCAATTCAAAACAAACCTGACTTAATATATTAAATAACTCGGTATCTAAATTTTTGCAGTACCCCTGTTGTGATCAAGCAATCTTTGATTAAATAGTACCCAGGTTCTGAACTCGGCTTTCAGCTCCGAACAATGGCTTCAGACGCTAACTTGTCATCAGATCGCTGTAGATTATTTGATTTTAAATCCATTAAAATTCTTCATTGGAGATTTGGAGGGATTCTTTAACTCCCCCCCAGCAGGACTTTAAAAGATGTTTTATCGGAGATGAACTCATCGAAGACCGCTGACTGGTCTCGGCAATGTGCCATCACATGCATGGACAGAACACAATCCACATATCCCCCTATCATATTTAAATTTTATTGTCATAATTACATGAATTGATTGAAAGGATCCTGTAATTCAAGATAAAAAGCCTGACATTTAAGTTACACAAGGATCGCACATTTATCAATAACCGAAGTCAATTAAAGAGCCCCAGCTATCTTGTTCCTTTGTACGTTGTTGGTATTTGTTAATTTCCTATGTCAAACCACTTCCATTAAATATTTAGAAAAAATCATTCCCTTATATGCTCAATGCGAGATATGTAGGATATAGCTCGAGTTTTTTCTTTAAATTCTATAGCATGTCGATCATAAAAAATAATTCCATGCACCGTTTTATGAAATACATGTATGTATGTGTATGTTCCTTTCGTTCTTATCAGCTTATAAAGGTCTTAAACAGTCAATTTCTTTTCATTATGTGACTAAATATCGGTTAAACAAACATCAGAAGATAAAAAAAATGTTTTGTAAAGACCTTGCTCATCGTAGTAATACAAGCATAAAACAAACTGATGGTTCTATTTTAAATACATATTTAATATATGTATTATAAAAGAAATTAACAGCTTAACATGCAGCAAAATTCATGATCAGCTTAAGTTAGGTGTAAGGTAATTACCGGTACAGGTGTCGAACCACAGGCACCTGAAGTATGGATAATACCCCCCCCCCCTTTTTTTTTAACGAAAAAAAATGTAAGAGTGTATAATACCTCGAAAATATAAAATTTCCCCGTCAAACACATCTATATGTCGTTGTATGCAAACAGAATGTACTTTTTCTCACGTTTAAAGAATGGCCCTATTCGGTATCATAAAAATACACTGTATTTTTATTATACCGAATAGGGCCATTCTTTAAACTATATAATGCTAGTAATCATACAAACGATCTACTTGCTACTTCCTAAGTATTTGCTAGCTTATACATGCTCAGTCATTATATGCATTTATTGGTTTAGCACGAATCAAATAGTTTGCCCGCTGGAGGCTGTAATCAACAGTTTGGTTGCAAACTGCAGTCAATTCATTTGTGTCGAACATTAAAAGAACGCTTTATGCCAAATTAGGTTGAAATTGGTCAAGCAGTATACAAACAAAAGGCCCATGGGCCACACCGCTCACCTGAGTAGCTTTGATCATGTTGGTTTTTTTAACCAGATTTCCCCCTTGTAATACCTATTGTGACCCCACCCAACCCCATGAGTCATAATTTGGACAATTTAAAATCTACACTATCCCAGGGTACTTTCACTTAGATTCAGCTTTTCTGGCCCAGTAGTTCCTAAGAAAAAGATTTTTAAAGATTTTCCCATATATTTCAATGTAAAACATGGGTTACCCCCAGAGGTCAAGATTTGAATAATTAAAATCTACACTACCCCAGGATGCTTCAACATAAGTTTCAGCTTTTCTGGCCCAGTGGTTCTTGAGAAGATGGTTTTTTAATGACCCCATCCTATTTTTGCATTTTCTTGATTATCCCCCCGTACGAAGGAACACAGCCCTTCACTTTAACAATTTAAAATCCCCTTTCTTCCAAGGATGCTTTGTATTAAGTTTGGTAGTGGTTCTTAAGAAGTAGAAAATATGAAAAGTTTACAGACAGAAGGACAGACAGACGGGCATCTAGACGGACGGACGACGGACAAAAGGTGATCAGTAAAGCTCATTTGAGCTTTCGGCTCAGGCGAGCTCATTTGAGCTTTTGGCTCAGGCGAGCTAAAATTAAAAAAAAAGGGACAAAGAGACCCACTTTGACCAAAAAAGCCCACCTTAGCCTCTTTCTCAGTTGATTTAAGGAAAAGGGAAGGCGGGAATTATATATTTACCTGATACCACTATCACTTTAGAGGTCTAGTTGTATGCATGTATTTATTACAATTGTATAACTTTTACAGACTTTTATTGAAAACAAGATGTGGTAGGGGATAAGGTGCTCTTTGTTTCCATGCCCTTTGAAGTCTGCCAGTTACCATTTATGACAACGCTCTTTGGGTACAAGGATAGGAATTTTGTGTAGGATTTATCACCATACTGTCACACACGCGGGATAGAAAAGATGTATACTTAGTCTTGTGCAAAGGTTGCCTGCCGATCTAGCAATATATAAACTGAAGATTGCAATACTGCATTTTCAATGCCAGGAAAAGTGCAGCCAGCTTGTCTTTGATGTACATGTATAAGAGTACTTCCCACTTTCAGGTTAAGAAGTAAGCTTCGTCTTTGATAAGAGAACCAGGAATTCAAACAACAAAAGTCATCCTGAAAATATTGTGTGATTAACTCAGACATCAAAGAATTCATTTTTGTTTGTCTCATTGTAGGGAAAAGTGCTCTTTAACATGTGTAACCAAACACATGTTTGTTACACTGTTCTGCTCTCGGGGAACTGAGTTTGTCTTGTATCTTGTACTAATCACACTAACTCACTAGGAAGAGAACTTAAGATTTACGAATATGGGGTTGGTTCCTGTTCCTGAAATTCAATTCGTTTGTTTTTCATTCCAAGCCAAAAACAGACCAGAATTTGACATAAAGTTTCTTCTGATTTTACTTACAGCACCTGTCACACAATGGTCCGAGTTATGATATAACACTTAGAAAGCTCCACAGAAGTTTAAACTACAACAAAGCAAGCTGAAAGATGAAATTATGTTGCCCAAATGCAAGAGAAATAGGAAGGTAAAGGATCAAACGATTAATGAGTATAGTACTTAATAACAGATCTTAAGGTATCGGTCTTTTTACTCGTCCTTATTTGTTACTAATAGTACTTGTAACCTATTATTCGACAATATTTATCATACCAAATTCAAATATATTTTTGAAAGGTCCTAAATGAGCGCCCTTATAAATGGATCTCAGTATTTCTGAATTCAATTATAAGAAATTGATTTGTTATTCAACTTTTTAAAAAAGTTCGTTCTATTTCTTACTTATTCGTATTATTGAACGATTTACCTAGATACTTTTTATAAGAATTTTTAAAAATGCATTTTTTTTGTGAAAAATTATCACAGGCAAGTGATGTTTTCTGAATCTTTCTTTTCATTAAAAATGATTTCTTTAGATTTACAGTTTAAACCAACAATCCAATACTAGTATATAGTTTAAGCTGAAAATTATGTACTAGTATTTTTTTTTAATACTGAGAAACATCTTAAAGTCAGGACACATAATTAAAAAAAATGCATCTCTGAAAAAAGTTTGAGTTCCCAGATACTTAAACTCAGTATTTAACCTTTCGTTCGTTTGAAAAATCTAGCTGTTTCATCACGTGCGCTCTGAACTTTTTAATTGATAAGTATAAGTAATGATTGTATGACCTTAGATGCATGACCATGCAGTAAGCGCATGCAAAATTGATTTTTTAAAGTTTATATTCATATGTATAGAAAATTCACAGCAACATTTGAAAACGAAGTTAATAATTTTCAAACAGAACAAAGGTCGTGTACTGTATGTACAATCTTTTTGGTCAAATTGTTTCCTTTGGCTCTTCTATATCACTCTTTGTTTTCTTAAAATCGTTTAATTTTTTTATATAAATCTGAATGTTAAAAAATAGTTTCTCATTTGTTATCTCTTTACTTCTGTTGGACAATCATGACAATGGCCAGCAAATATCTTTAGAATTTGAATTTTGATTTCAAGTTTCCATATTTTGCAAGCAATTAAAACATTTTTTTTTTTGGTCATCTTTATTAAGGGGTAACGACCCTCTGATATGACAGATAACTCTCAGATACAGACAGAGTACTAAATATGAATACTTCTCACAGATTTCTTAATCAGAGTTTTCTAATTTAGACCTCTGAGTAGTCAATGCGATGAGATCCAACATATGATGGAAACATTACTTTCTATTTCTTTTGCCAATCTCTAACTAATTGTTTTATTATATTTAACAATAAAACATTTAAATCCTACTTCAAAAGCATTTTAAATTGAATAAGTTGTATTTTTAAAAAGACCATTTTAATAATGGTTTAATGTTTCAAGTACTTAATACAGAATTTTTATAAGTACGACATTTTTTTTCATATGAAGAAATATTTAGAAGAAAGATAACTCCTCCTCACAAATGTATTTTTTTCTTACAACCACATACAACATTGTAATTTTCTGACTTAGGAAGCATCGCTTCATAATGTTTTCTGACATGATTTTAATAGGTATTATACTAAGTATTATTTTCATATACACCTCATATTTCAAATTAAATGTTATGATAATAAATCGTTACTGTTTCTGTTCTCTATGTTGAAATTTCTTCATATCATGATCTGACATAAAAATCATTTATGAAAAAATAAGCTGCGCTTCTTACATCAAACTATTTTTCATGTGGCTCTAATGTTATTGTTGTTCATGAAAATAAACATTAGAAATATTAAATTTTCTGAGTGAAATTTGATAGCAGAGGGTCGGGACCCCTTAAAGCGCTTATTATCAATCTATCCTTTAATCCAATTTTTATCTAAGTAATCCTTTTTTCTTTCCTTTGCATCTATTGGTTTTGAACTTTAACATCTTCTTTAATTTTCGTCTCATCATAATCTTCATCATCAACTCACTAAAAAATAATTGCGATGAAAAGTACAAAAAAGTAAAGTAGACAAAGATATATTCGTCTGCAGACAAACCATGAATGTGTCAAATAGAGCTTATTTTAATCTAAGTGGAAATCCCAATGTGAGCATTAAGGAATGCTGATTTGCTGTATAATGAAATTTAATATCAAATGTGTTAATTATTCCTGGCTGTCGTGACGCATAACATGACGCCAGGACTTAGAATTTTTTGATGGCATTAATTAACAAAAAAGACAATAATAATAACATTAAACATTAAAATAATTTTGTGCGATGCTTTTGTTTCAATTCCTAGGTTTTTACTGCAGAGATCTATAATACAGAACAAGAGACAATATTTCTGATGACAGAAGTACACTTTTAAAGCATGCAACACCTGTATTGTATGAGGCGTTACATTTCTACACATGAGATGTCTCCAATTTGTTTTTGATTTACTGTAGATCACTAAATTTTCGCAACACCTTTTCGCGAGATAGTCACTGACTCTTAAAAAGCGAGACAAAATTTTCACGAATTGTGGTTATTGCTCTGTACAATCTTAAGGAATACTATTGTACACGAGAATTAAATTTTCACGAGCACACTGTCTCGCGTAATTACGCGAAAATAAAGTACTCGCGAATAAAAAATGATTTACAGTACGTGCATGCATTGTTCATTTAATGTACACGTCGCAAGTTCTTTACTGCATACAAGTATCAAAACGTGCGTTTGCTTTACAGGACACCTCAAGTTCTTGACTGTAAAGCAAACTGTTCTGTTTGTGTAAGGCCTAACTATACATTACTGTTTTGAATGTCTCAAGCTTCATACGGTACGTTACAGTTTGGGATGACTCACGTTTCATACGATACATTACAGTTTTGAATGTGTCACGTTTAACATGGTTCGTTACTGTTTGAGATGTGTCAAGTTTCATACGATCTACATTACAGTTTGAGCTACTGTGAAATCACTTATTTTCGTCAAGTTTTATTTTTCGTTGTTTTCCAGGTACGAATTGATCCACGAATATATATGTCCACCACGAAATACATTTTTTCAGAAAAATTCATCAAACACGAAATTAAATTCTTACGAACCAATATATTTTTCTCAAACACAAATATTTTACCCCTGAAAAATATGTGATTTTCTCAGTATCTATGATTCATACGGTGCATTAAAGTTTTGGATGTCTTATGTTCAATACGGTGCATTACAGTTTCAGATGTCTCACGTTTTACACGTTGCACTACAATTTGGGATGTTTCAGTTTTACATGTTTCAATTCAGTTTGGGATGTTTCACCTTTTACACGTGGCATAACAGTTTGGGATGTTTCACGTTTTACACGTTGTACTAAAGTCTGGGATGTTTCACGTTTTACATGTTGCACTACAGATTGGGATGTTTTACGTTTCACATGGTGCACTACAGCTTGGTATGTCTCACGTTTTACAAGGTGCATTACATTTTTTGGATGACTCATGTTTCAAGCGGTGCATTACAGTTTGGGATGTCTCACCTTTTACACGTTGCACTTCAGTTTGGGATGTTTGACGTTTAACACGTTGCACTACGGTTTTGGATGTCTCACGTTTTACACGTGGCATAACAGTTTTGGTTGTCTCACGTTCAACACGTTGCACTACAGTTTTGGATGTCTTACGATTTACACGTTGCACTACAGTTTGGGATGTCTTACGATTTACACGTTGCACTACAGTTTGGGATGTTTCACGTTTTACACGTGGCATAACAGTTTGGGTTGTCTCACATTTTACACGATGCTTTACAGTTTAGTATGTCTCACGTTTTTACACGTTGCATTACAGTTTCGGATGTTTCACGGTATAACACGTGGCATGACAGCTTGGGATGTTTGACGTTTTACATGTTGCATCACAACATGGGATGTTTTACGTTTTACACGTTGCACTACAGCATGGTATGTCTCACGTTTTACAAGGTGCATTACATTTTGGGATGACTCATGTTTAAAACGGTGCATTACAGTTTGGGATGTCTCACGTTTTACACGTTGCACGACAGTTTGGGATGTTTGACGTTTTACACGTTGCACTACAGTTTGGGATGTTTCACGTTTTACACGTGCATTACAGTTAGGGATATCGTACGTTTTATACGGTGCATTACAGTTTGGGATGTCTCACGCTTCATTCAGTGCACTAAAGTTTGGGATGTATCACGTTTTACGCGTTGCACTACAAGTTGGGATGTCTCACGTTTTACACGTTGCACTACAGTTTATGATGCCTCACGTTTTTCACATTGCACTAAAGCTTGGTATGTTTCACGTTTTACAAGGTGCATTATAGTTTGGGATGTTTCACGTTTTACGCATTGCACTACCGTTTAGGATGTTTCAGGTATTATACGTTGCCTTACAGTCTGGTATGTTTCACATTATACACGTTCAACATAGCGTGGGATGTCTCAAGTTTTATACAGTGCACAATAGTTTGGGTTGTCTCACGTTTTACACATTGCAATACAGCTTGGAATGTCTCACGTTTCATACAGTGCACTAACGGTTGAGATGTCTCACGTTACACGCGTTGCATTACAGTTTGAGATGTCTCACGTTTTACATGGTGCATTACAGTTTTGGATGTTTCACGTATTATACGGTGCATTATAATTCGGGATGACTCATGTTTCACACTGTGCATTACAGTTTGGAATGTTTCACGTCTTACACGTTGCACTACAACTTGGGATGTTTCACAATTTACATTATGCACTGAAGTCTGGGATGTTTCACAGTTTACACGGTGCATTACAGTTTGGGATGTCTCACGTTTCACATGGTGCAATTCAGCTTTGGATGTTTCACGTTTCACATAGTGCACTACAGTTTGGGATGTCTCACGTTTTATACGGTGCGTTACAGTTTGGATGACTCACGTTTTATACGATGCACTACAATTTGGGATATCTCACGTTTTACATGTTGCAATTCAATTTGGGATGCCTCACGTTTTATACGTATTTCACGTTTCATACCGTGCACTAAAGTCTGGGATGTTTCACTTATTATACGGTGCGTTACAGTTTGGGATGTTTCACGTTTTACACGTTGCACTACAGTAACGGATGCTCACGTTTTACATATTGCACTACAGTTTGGGATGTTTAAAATTTGAGCCGTTGCACTACAGTTTGGGATGTCTCACGTTTTACACGTTGCACTACAGTTTGGGATTTCTCACGTTTTACACGTTGCACTACAGTTTGGGATGTCTCACATTTTACACGTTGCACTGCAGTTTGGGATGTTTCACGTTTCACACGTTGCACTACAGTTTGGGATGTTTCACGTTTTACACGTGGCATAACAGTTTGGGTGGTCTCACATTTTACACATTGCACTGCAGTTTGGGATGTCTCATGTTTTACACGTTGCATTACAGTTTCGGATTTTTCACGGTTTTACACGTGGCATGACAGTTTGAGATGTTTTATGTTCTACATGTTGCATCGAAACATGGGATGTTTTACGTTTTACACGTTGCACTACAGCATGGCATGTCTCACGTTTTACAATATGCATTGCAATTTGGGATGACTCATGTTTCAAACGGTGCATTACAGTTTGGTGTCTCACGTTTTACACGTTGCACTACAGTTTGGGATGTTTGACGTTTTACAAGTTGCACTTCAGTTTGGGATGTTTCACGTTTTACACATTGCATTACAGTTAGGGATATCTCCCGTTTTATACGGTGCATTACAGTTTGGGATGTCTCACGCTTCATACAGTGCACTAAAGTTTGGGATGTCTTAAGTTTTACGCGTTGCACTACAAGTTAGGATGTCTCACGTTTTACACGTTGCACTACAGTTTGTGGTGCCTCACGTTTCACACGTTGCACTAAAGCTTGGTATGTTTCACGTTTTACAAGGTGCATTACAGTTTGGGATGTTTCACGTTTTACGCATTGCACTACAGTTTGGGATGTTTCAGGTATTATACGTTGCCCTACAGTCTGGTATGTTTCACATTATACACGTTCAACATAGTGTGGGATGTCTCAAGTTTTATACAGTGCACAATAGTTTGGGTTGTCTCACGTTTTACACATTGCACTACAGCTTGGAATGTCTCACGATTGATACAGTGCACTAAAGTTTGAGATGTCTCACGTTTCACGCGTTGCATTACAGTTTGAGATGTCTCACGTTTTACACGTTGCATTACAGTTTCGGATTTTTCACGGTTTTACACGTGGCATGACAGTTTGAGATGTTTTATGTTCCACATGTTGCATCACAACATGGGATGTTTTACGTTTTACACGTTGCACTACAGCATGGTATGTCTCACGTTTTACAATATGCATTGCATTTTGGGATGACTCATGTTTCAAACGGTGCATTACAGTTTGGGATGTCTCACGTTTTACACGTTGCACTACAGTTTGGGATGTTTGACGTTTTACAAGTTGCACTTCAGTTTTGGATGTTTCACGTTTTACGCATTGCATTACAGTTAGGGATATCTCCCGTTTTATACGGTGCATTACAGTTTGGGATGTCTCACGCTTCATACAGTGCACTAAAGTTTGGGATGTCTAAAGTTTTACGCGTTGCACTACAAGTTAGGATGTCTCACGTTTTACACGTTGCACTACAGTTTGTGGTGCCTCACGTTTTACACGTTGCACTAAAGCTTGGTATGTTTCACGTTTTACAAGGTGCATAACAGTTTGGAATGTTTCACGTTTTACGCATTGCACTACAGTTTGGGATGTTTCAGGTATTATACGTTGCCCTACAGTCTGGTATGTTTCACATTATACACGTTCAACATAGTGTGGGATGTCTCAAGTTTTATACAGTGCACAATAGTTTGGGTTGTCTCACGTTTTACACATTGCACTACAGCTTGGAATGTCTCACGATTGATACAGTGCACTAAAGTTTGAGATGTCTCACGTTTCACGCGTTGCATTACAGTTTGAGATGTCTCACGTTTTACATGGTGCATTACAGTTTTGGATGCCTCACGTATTATACGTTGCATTACAGTTTTCGATGTTTCGCGTATTATACGGTGCATTACAATTTGGAATGTCTCATGTTTCCCACTGTGCATTACAGTTTGGAATGTTTCACGTCTTACACGTTGCAATACAGCTTGGGATGTTTCACGTTTTACACGTGGCATAACAGTTTGGGTGGTCTCACATTTTACACGTTGCACTGCAGTTTGGGATGTCTTACGTTTTACACGTTGCATTACAGTTTCGGATTTTTCACGGTTTTACACGTGGCATGACAGTTTGAGATGTTTTAAGTTCTACATGTTGCATCGAAACATGGGATGTTTTACGTTTTACACGTTGCACTACAGCATGGTATGTCTCACGTTTTACAATATGCATTGCATTTTGGGATGACTCATATTTCAAACGGTGCATTACAGTTTGGTGTCTCACGTTTTACACGTTGCACTACAGTTTGGGATGTTTGACGTGTTACAAGTTGCACTTCAGTTTGGGATGTTTCACGTTTAACACATTGCATTACAGTTAGGGATATCTCCCGTTTTATACGGTGCATTACAGTTTGGGATGTCTCACGCTTCATACAGTGCACTAAAGTTTGGGATGTCTAAAGTTTTACGCGTTGCACTACAAGTTAGGATGTCTCACGTTTTACACGTTGCACTACAGTTTGTGGTGCCTCACGTTTAACACGTTGCACTAAAGCTTGGTATGTTTCACGTTTTACAAGGTGCATAAAAGTTTGGAATGTTTCACGTTTTACGCATTGCACTACAGTTTGGGATGTTTCAGGTAATATACGTTGCCCTACAGTCTGGTATGTTTCACATTATACACGTTCAACATAGTGTGGGATGTCTCAAGTTTTATACAGTGCACAATAGTTTGGGTTGTCTCACGTTTTACACATTGCACTACAGCTTGGAATGTCTCACGATTGATACAGTGCACTAAAGTTTGAGATGTCTCACGTTTCACGCGTTGCATTACAGTTTGAGATGTCTCACGTTTTACATGGTGCATTACAGTTTTGGATGCCTCACGTATTATACGTTGCATTACAGTTTTCGATGTTTCACGTATTATACGGTGCATTACAATTTGGAATGACTCATGTTTCCCACTGTGCATTACAGTTTGGAATGTTTCACGTCTTACACGTTGCACTACGGCTTGGGATGTTTCACGTTTTACATGTTGCACTAAAGTCTGGGATGTTTCACATTATACACGGTGCATTACAGTTGGAATGTCTTACGTTTTACACGTTACACTACAGTTTGGGATGACTCACGTTTTACACGTTCAACAAAGTTTGGGATGTCTCACTTTTCATACGATGCTTTAGAGTTTTGAATGTCTCACGTTTCACATTGTGTATTACAGCTTTGAATGTGTCATGTTTAACATGGTGCGTTACTGATTGAGATGTGTAAAGTTTCATTCGATACATTGAGTTTGGGCTACAATGAAATCACTTATTTTCAGGGTACAAATAGACCCACGAATATATGTCCACCATGAAATACAATGTTTTACATTTATTACTATTGAAAAATTCATCGAATACGACATCAAATCCATGTGAACCAACATAACAGTTTGGGTTGTCTCACGTTTTATACGGTGCGTTACAGTTTGGGATTTCTCACGTTTTATACGATGCATTACAGTTTGGGATGTCTTGGTATGATGTTTAATACGGTTTATATATAGAACATCAGAGGAGGGTTGTCTCTTTGGATCCTTCAAATATTGTTCGACTTCTTCTCTTCCCGCTGTTAGGTTTTTTTCTCTACCGACTAATTACGTACCCCTTAGTCCAAGTTATACTTCTTTACTGCATCGGAGGCTGATACCTTCACTTAAGCAATCACTAAATACTAGTAGAACCGACCATACTTTCTGGACGTCTATTTTTTAAAACCGTACCTAGTAACTGTTTGGGACGTCTCAGGTTTAATATTGTTTACAACTGTTTTGGGGGCTATCGTTTCTTACTCGCATTGCTGTTTTCACTTTTCATACTGTACAATGCTGCTTGGACATCTTACGTTTTGTACTGCACAACAGTTTGGAAAGTCTTATATTTGACACTGTACACTACACGTCTCGCCTTTCTTACTGTACAATATTGTGTGGATTGTTTCACGTTTCTTCTTTCATGCCTGTTTTGGACGTATCAGTCTTTTACAGTACAATCAGCTCATATTTCTTACTGTATATTACTGTTTAAGACTTCTCACGTTTGGTACTGTGTATTACTGATTATTGAGCCGAAGGCTCAAGTGAGCTTTTCTGATCACATTTTGGCCGTCGTCCATCCGTCTGTTCGTCTGTAAACTTTTCACATTTTCAACCACTGGGCCAATTTTAACCAAACTTAGTACAAAGCATCCTTGGGTGAAGGGGAATTTAAATTGTAAAAATGAAGGGCCAGTTCTTCTCACAAGGGAAGATCATCAAAAAAAAAAATAGGCTAGGGTCATTAAAAAATCTTCTTCTCAAGAACCACTTGGCCAGAAAAGGTGAAACTGATGTGGAAGCATCATGGGGTAGTGTAGATTCTACATTGTTCAAATCATGACCCTCTTATTGTCATATTGTCCATGAACGCTCGGACAGGGAACTGTCTCCTGTCTGGTACATGGTAACGCTGTAGGATAAGTTTGATTACATTATTAGGCATGGGACCATAAGCGTTTGCTAGATCCAACCATATGAGTGCCTGTTCTCCTCTCATCTCTTTAGCTTACCGTATAATCTCTGTTAGAACATTTGTATGCTTTACACAGTACACACTCATGGCACTCCTCTTTTCTCCACAGCTATGTCTATGTACTTGTAAGCAAGCATATATGTTGCCTCTTGGCCAAAATGGCTAGGAAAAATTTCACTTTGATTTTCAACAGGAAAAAAGTACGGAACTGCTTAATTGACTTTGAATTTTCCTCCTTTAAAATGAAGCATCCCCCAGCTTAGTGCCAGCTGTCAGCTAACTGCCCCCTCCTCACACAACTCCATAAACGTTTGCTTAATCTAGGACAGTTTCTTGTAAATGTTGTATCGGATTCCGTTTGATCCTAGTGATGCAGCTGCTCTAGCCTTTCTGATGACATCTTTAACTTCTCGCAGCTGTTAGCTTTCTTGATTCTTTGCTGCCTAGAGTATTGAGGTAAATTGAAATGGGTTGGTTGTAAATCGTGCTCTTGCTCTCTCCTTCCTTCTCTTCCTGCTTCTTTATGTCCTTCTCACGAGCTTTAACTTCTCTCTAATGTTAGTCCATATTACAGCCAAAGCAGGTTGTTCCCTTCCTCTGATGTTCTAAACCATCTTATCAACTGTCGCAGCTCTCGCCTCAGATTGGTCATCTCTCTTTGTCTTCTGTTCTTATTCCCTACTCCTCTTGATGGCTGCTTTTCCTCCTTTCCAAATCTGTCCAATCTTACGTTGTACATTGCCGTTGTCATGCCTTCGATCTTTGTCTATTCCTCCTGCCGGTGATACGTTTAGAATTGTATCTACATCAATGTCAAAGCACTCCCATTCTTTCCAATTTCCACTAGCTGGCCACATGATCTTTTCTTACCTCTCTGATTCAACCTGCTGCCTCCTTGGATAACGTGTCTGCTCCAGTGGTGTAACCCCTTCTCCTTGGCTGCCCCCCTCGCTGACAGCTGGCGCTTGGACGCTGTGGTTATATTTCTGGACCATCTTCTCCTCCGTCTCACCAGGTTTCCCTGTGCGTTACGTTAGTCGCTGAATAGGGGCTCATCCCATTTTTCCCGTGTATGTTTTCATCTCCAGCTCATACTTTAAGTCTTTCCACAACATAAATTCAAACTCTCTGTACATTAATGTTTGGGATGTAAACGTTTCTTGATGATGAATATAGTTTGAAAAGTCTCTTGTTTCTAACTGTTTATTGCTGCTTAGAACTCTCAAGTTTCTTACGGCAGGTTAATGTTTGGAATCTTTCATTACTGTTATGAACGTCATATAATTCTTACTGTACAAAACTGTATGGGGCGTCTCACGTTTTCTATTGTACATAACTATTTTGGACGTCTAACGTTTTCTATTGTACATAACTATTTTGGATGTCTCACGTTTTCTATTGTACATTACTATTTTGGACGTCTCACGTTTTCTATTGTACATAACTATTTTGGATCTAACGTTTTCTTATCTACATAATTGCTAGGAACGTCACATCTTTCTCTCTGTAAATTACATTTCTTACTGTACAAAATTCTTCTGAATGTCTCGTTTTCTACAATAAATTATATTTAGCTTCTCACGTTTCTACTGTATATTACTGCTTAGATCGCCTCAAGTTTCTTACGGCTCATTTCGGAACGTTACTGTTTGGAAGTCTCTGGGGTTTTTTTTTTTGGGGGGGGGGCAATTTGGGACCTCTCACGTTTCGTACTGTACAGAACTGTAGTGGACATTTCTTACTGTATATTAGTGCTTGACACATCTCACATTTTCTACGTTATGTTATGTTTGGGACGCCTTGTGTTTCTTACTGTACAAACTTGTTTTGAATGCTCAAGTCTCCTGTAATACTGTTTAAAATAACTAACGTTTCTTACTGTACATTACTGTTCCAGACATCTTAGGTTTTTTTTTCTTTTTTACTATAATTATGAACAATACTGCCTAGACCAGTGCCCGTTTCATACAGTTCATTGCAATACGTTACTGTTTGAAACGTTCCAATTTTTTTTGTACCTCTCATGTTTCGTACTACATTTATACAATACTTATTTTCCTACCGTACATAATTGTTGGAATACCGGTGTACATGTATCTGTTCTCCTACTGAACAATACAATTCAAAACATTTCACGTTTTGTACTGTACATTATATCTATCTGGGACATTTCAAGGCGTCTGGCTGTTTATTTCTACGTAAATCGTCTCACGTTTCGTACGGTTCATGCTGGAACGTTACTGTTTAGAACGTTTTATCTTTCTCACGGTACATAATTGTTTGGGACGTCTCAGGTTTCGTTCTGTTAAAAACATATTGATTTTCTTATTGACTGTTTGGAACGTCTCCCTTTTCATATATTACTGAATAGAACAGTTTACATTTCTCACTGTGTTGCCAGCGTGGCGCAGTAGTTATAGCCTCTGCTCTAGAGTCGCGAAGTAAGGAGTTGATCCTTACGTCGTGTGTTCGAATCCCACTGTGGGACATGGAGACCGGACATTCGGACGAGACTGTATAAACCAAGGCCCCGTATCGCAGTACTGTTTTGAAAATCTCATGTTACTGTTGTCTCACAAGTTTTTGTCCCCCGCTTGAAAAGTGGGGGATATTAATTTGGGTTTGTCCGTCCGTCTTTCTGTCTGTCTGTAACGCTTTCGTTTCCACACGATATCTCGAGAACCCTTTGAGCTTTTGCAATGAAAATTAGCATAGCAACTCCCTATGGACTAAAGAAGAACCCTATTGATTTGAGATCAAAAGGTCAAAGGTCAAGGTCATAAATAAGCAAATTCTGTTTGTTATAACACCTTTGTTTCCACACGATATCTCTAGAACCATTTGAAGTATTGCAATGAAATATTACATAACAACTCCCTGTGGCCTAATGAAGACCCCTATTGATTTTGAGGTCAAAAGGTCAAAGTTCAAGGTCGTAAATTTATACATTCTGTCTTTGTGTAACACTATCGTTTCCGGGCGATATTTCAAGAAGATTTTGAGCTTATGCAATGTAATTTTATACCAAAACTCCCTAGGACCTCTCTCACCCCTCTCAAAGTGCCCCGCCCCGTTTGTTTTATTAGTATTCATAGTATATTACATGTCGCTATTTTTAGCACAGGGGCATGAGGAGAGTTATTGCGTATAAAACAGGTTCTCGGCGGACTTTGTGTTCTTTTTAAATCTATTAGAACTGTTTAATAAAGGCTAAATAAATCAAACACCATGGATTGTGTAAAATTTTGACAATACCGAACATGAATATATACATGTATGTGACTTCATTTCTGCATATACTTAAAATTTCATGTAAAGCGATTCCGTGCTCTAGTGGTATGTTTCTCGCTACCCATGTGAGAGGTCCCGGGTTCAAGTCCCGAACGGACCACTTTTTTTTTTTTAGAAATACTTTTTTTTTTACTTAATCATAGTATTCAGCACGCGAAATGAAAAATTTACGAGGTCTGGCTTGTACAAACTCATAAAATCATCAATACAGTGTGATAAATATTCCATATATAAAGAATCTTCTATACACATAATAAAGAATAGGCAATTAAATCTTTATATCCATAATGGTATATTTTATTTGCTTGAGTATACATGCATGAATACATTTAATAATTCTACAAATTCAGTGAGGGGGATCCGACCCTCCCCCCGAACTGCGCATGGTTTACTTTTTCCTTAAGCGGGGGACACAAATTCTCTGAATTAGCTTGTTTAAAATAGCTATTTTGGACGTTTCATATTCTTACTGCACAATACTGTTTTTTACGTCCCATGTTTTACTGCTGTATTCTAATGTCTGTGTCTTATTTTCCTCACAGCAAATCGTATACATGTACATGGGACGTCTCATTTCCCTTACTAAAACTTCATCGTTTCATGAGAAGTCTCGCGTTTCTTGATACCAAAATAAACATTGATATATTGGTCATCTTTCTTAAATCTTTGCCACTCAAAATAAACGATACTTGATTGGTTGTCTGGTAATCCTTCCTTAATTTTCTGTATGAGATGTCTAGCGTTCATCCTCAGCTAATCCAATCGCAGTAATGCCTACTTCTTAAAATAGGAAACTAGAATTCAGTTCATGAAAATTACCATATTACCGGGGTAGTTATATATATATATATATACTACCAAAAGTGCGGGTAGTTCTTAACCTGGCATCTAGATTAATAATCTTGTGGTAACTTTTAAATGAACACGTGCATGTAGACTTACTTCAGTCTCTATGTTAGATTTTGATTTGTTTCTGCTTATGAAGCATATCCCCTCTGTTACTTTTGAAATTGTGAAAACAAAGCTTTCTACCCTAGAAAATTTCTCCATCGGGTTCCCAGGTCCTAAGAACAGGTGCTTGAGGACAGGACCCCCACCCCCACCCCTAATATAGACCAACTGGCCTATTAGACTTTTTTCACATAAATTATATATGAATGACACATTTGTGATATAATCTATCCTATCAATTCAGAAAATTTGCTTAAACTAACATTTTTGCTTAAACTAACATTTTATAAAAATTTCTACCCCACTCTTTATATATAAATTGATTTTTTTTAATATATGTAATGTAGGGTAGGATGTATGAAACGTGTTTTATGTAATTTTTCGATTTTTTGGTACAGATGTTATCACAAATGTGTCAATGAAAGATAACTTATGAGAAAAAAGTCGAAAAGGCCCAGGGTCTATATGGAAGTGGGAGGAAGGGGTCCTGTCCGCACGCACCTGTGCTCTTAATTAAGTCGTTTTATATGCGTCTGGATCGATAGATCCGAGGCGTATATTGTTTTTGTCCTGTCTGTTAGTCTTTTCTGTGGTCAATTTTAACCTTCTCCATAACTTTTTTAACCATGAGAGATAGAGACTTCATATTTGGTATGCGTACTCCACGAATTAAGTTCTTTCATATGACACCAAGAACATTGCCGCTGGGCGCATAGTGTTTAACAAACACATCTTGTTTTTGAGAGTTGTTTTGTTTTTTAAATTCTAATCATAGTTTTGCCCAAAAACAGTCAATAATTGTTTTGTTAAATGAAGGAAAAAAATCAATTGAAAATTATTCCGATTTCATTAATCCAAAATCCGCAACTCATTTGTATTGGTGGCATTATCCTGCACTTTTATTGCAGATTTTTTAAGTGTGACGTTTACGTTTTTAAAAATAAAAATTTGGGAAGTTGCGACGGCATCATATCACAATAAATCAACTTACTAATCAGAATCGGCAACATTTCGGGAAAACTCTCCGTATAGCAACAAATAGGTAATTTAAATATTTCCAAAAGGAAAGTTTTAATTATAAAGGACCGTTAATATTTTTCGCTAAAATTTCATTACTTAAAGGTAAATTATTACGTTGATTTATTTTATTGTATACAAAGGGTACATGTCATTCTCCCCAAAGAAAATTGATCAAAGATTACAGTGTTAACGAACACTAAAGAATGGATGTTACTTACTTTAAAAAGGGGGAAAAACACATACATGTACAAATAAAGTATCTGAATACAAAACTCAGCAATGTAATAGTTACCAAGTTACTCAATTTTAAATCAAACGGCAAATGAAATGGCAAATCATTGAAAACTTAAATTTTCTAGTTACAATGTATAGAAAGCGTCTTTTAATGGAACAGGTATTTAATTTTCCCATCAAATATCATATAGAGAGATGTAAAGATGAGAGCCATATTAAATGATCAGTAGATATATATTAACTGGATTATCTTTTCCATCATCACGTTTGATGTGTGTGTGGGTGTGTACTTCTATCTAATCAGAGGAGCCCCGTGGCACGACAATGACACCAGGACATATTACTGTACTTCTCATCATGATAGCTTCCCTGTGTTTATTTCTTTCTTAACAATATTGAAAAAATAGTATAATACAAAGCACACTTCAGGGTATTTTCTGTTGCGAGTTTACCTAGCTATTCATGATATGTTCATATCCCATTTTCATACAATACCTTTGTATGACAATAAAATTCTGCATATTATCTCAACCCCCACCCCCTACAAAATCTCAATCCCCATCCCCTACAAAAAAATCAACAATAAATGAAAATGAACCTTGAACATTTCATTCTTTTATTTAAAACAGTGTTTATAATTTATATACTATCAATCAGAGTCTGATAATTCAAAGTTCTGTACAATATCTTCTTTTTCATCAATGTCATCTTGTTCGTCACTTTGGGATCCACCATCTTCCTCTTCATCAACCTCATCTTCATCATCAATGTCATCATCATCTTCATCATCAACTTCAGCATCTTCTTCACTACCTTCATCAGAGTCTTCATCCCCAGATCTGGCTAGTATCTCAAGTTCATCACTATCAAAATCACTGAAGATGAACACAAATTATTATTTACTAATAAGAAAATAAAAGGTTGTCTGGTTAGAAAAGCTGCATAATATCCAGACACTAATGCAAATAAAGTGATAATAAAGTTTAATTATATTATGTAAAATTTAATCAGTATTGTGTATTTTGGTCAAAGAACTCATACAATTTAATTTTCTAACTTAATGTGACAGACAAAGTTCGACATGCAGGAGGCATATTTAATAACTAAATATCAATATTTACAAACTACATTGTATTAGACATGCAGGAGGCATATTTAATAACTAAATATCAATATTTACAACTACATTGTATAAAGAAGATTATGTTGTGAAACCCAGACCACTTAATACTATGGATTTCTCTTGTGTCTATCAACAACTTGCACCATCAAGAACAAAGAAAATCATGTAATAAAAAATAAAGTTAATTTTAAGGAATCTGTCATCTCCATACCTATAGTCCTGGCTCTCATCGGAACTGTCTCCATGACTTGTCTTTTGTTTCTTAGCAGGTCTTTCATTTTTAGGAAGGAACCTATAAAATATTTTAATAATTTTATTGTGAATTTCTGACATTTCAATAACTCTGCAAAGCTTTTCTGTTTAAATTTCTAGGTTTCTCTGTTTAAATTTCAAGGTTTAAACTTTAAACAAAAACAAAAAAACAAAACAAACAAAACAAAATGATGCAGCCAAAGAGAAAGAAAATGTTTACTCTCATGTACTTGCTATAAGTACATACATACACACACAAATCTTACAGTACTATAATATTATGAAAGTTCATCCAGCATCATAGTGGGAGGTAATGACAGTTTATGATTTGTGTAAGTAGTAAATGTTATGGCCTTTATTATTTGCTCCTGCTTTGCCAGCTAGGAGGCATCAGAAACTAATATTTGTCATGTCTTTATGCCTTCTAGTACCTCCCCCACCTAGAATTAGTTCTGTTTGTAATAACTTTGCAAATATTGAAAGACACAATAATAATAATCATAGACTAGGACAGGGTTTAAAATGCAGTAGGTAGAACCCTGGGCAGGCAACATCTGAAAAGTAGTGCTTGGAGGTTTGGATGGCATTTTATAATATACACTTTGTTGATTATATATCTCTTTGAATTCATATGGTGTAACTGAATCTCAATCCAACAATATTTCTCCAATTTACAATTTTTGTTTGAGTACTTAGTGATTACCGGTAAGGTTCATAAACCCTCTGCCCACAGATATGAAATGATGCTCTAACTATTATTATTTTTCAAAAGAAATGTATTAATATTTAGGTAAAATACAAACAATTATAGCATAGCTTGTGGGGCACAATTGGACCCCCAAAACACATTTCAACTTGTCAATTTTCTAAATGAATAGTAGACATGTATGTCTTTAAGAGTTATCTCTCTTATCATAGCGTAGTTGAACCTTAATTTACCTGGTCTCATCATCAGTATCAGATTCCTCATCAAACAAGGCACTGAATTCCTTCTTATCCTCCTCGGATGCCTTGACTGGGCCTCTTTCTCTCTCTATCCGAGGCATCTCATCCACGCCAACTATCTGTGTATCAACAAAGTCAAGGCATTCATTAGAATTATGGTATATACATGTATTCTACATATTTTTTTTCATTGCACTTTTATTTATGGTAGTGTTATATAAAGCTGTGTACCAGGTCTTTCTGGGCTATCTGGTGCTGCAGTTCTCTGTCGCGTAGTTTCCTCCAGTTGCTGTAAAATTTGCCCAGTGGAGTTCCGGCCTCTTTGCATTCTCTCTCCCATGCTTCCTACAGAAAATAAACATCAAATAACTTTACCTATACATACAAATTGTACTCAGCTAAATCTGCCTCATGTCCTGTGCCTTGTGTGGCCTTTACAAGGAAAAATCAAAGTACGGAGAAGTACTGAAAGACGGGGTCAAAATATTTTCATGCTAGATTTCACAAATGTGATTTTTTAACGAGATTTGATAATTTCTTTAATCAATCTACTAAAACAAAACTGTGAATAAGATAAATTCATGTTTTACATTTAATTTGATGTGGAAATTTCAATAATTGCTAATCTAGAAACCTTTTTGAACTGTCTGAATTTCACATGGTCCGAATTAATACTTTTCCGGAAGTAAAAAATGGAAGATGCGTATATATATGCAGTCGTAATACTACGCAGAAGAGTACTTTGTTTACTAGTGTGTTTTACAATTAATATTTTGAGTTTACATATACAAAATGCTTCATTAATTTGAATCAGAAAAAAATCATATCACTTTCTTCAGTTTGATGCAGAATGTTTATATTTTGATCATTGCAACGTGTAAAACGTGAGACATCCCAAACTGTAGTGCAACGTGTAAAACGTAAAACATCCCAAATTGTAGTGCAACGTGTGAAACGTGAGACATTCCAAACTGTAGTGCAACGTGTAAAACGTGAAACATCACAAAATGTCGTGCAACGTGTAAAACGTAAAACATCCTTAATCGTTGTGCAACGTGTAAAATGTGAGACAACCCAAACTGTTATGCCACGTGTAAAATGTGAAACATCCCAAACTGAAGTGCAATATGTAAAACGTGAAACATCCCAACTTGTAGTGAAACGTTTTAAAAAGATGAGACATTCCAAACTGTAATGCATCGTATTAAACATAAGACGTCCAAAACTGTAATGCACCGTATGAATCATAGATACTGAAAAAATCACATATTTTTCAGGGGTAAAATATTTGTGTTTGAGAAAAATATATTGGTTCACATTTGATGTCGTGTTTGATGAATTTTTCATTAGTAATATTGTATCTCATGGTGGACATATATTTGTGGGTCTAATTGTACCTTGAAAACAACGAAAATTAAACCTCAACGACAATAAGTGATATCACAGTAGCTCAGACTGTTATGTATCGTATTAAACTTGACACATCTCAAACAGTAACACACCATGTTAAACGTGACACATTCAAAACTGTAACGCACAATGTGAAACGTGAAACATTCAAAACTGTAACGCACCGTATGAAAAGTGAGAAATCCCAAGCTATGTTGAACGTGTAAAACGTGAAACATCCCAAACTGTAGTGCAACGTTTAAAATGTGAAACATCCCAAACTGTTGTGCAACGTGTAAAACGTGAGACATTCCAAACTGTAATGCACCGTTTGAAACATGAGTCATCCCAAAATGTAATGCACATTGTAAAACATGAGACATACTATGCTATTGTGTAACGTGTTAAACGTAAAACATCCCAAACTGTAGTGCAAAATGTAAAACGTAAAACATCCAAAACTGAAGTGCAATGTTAGACAACCCAAACTATTATGCCACGTGTAAATCATGAGACATCCCAAACTGTAGTGCAACGTGTAAAACGTTTAATATCCCAAACTGTAGTGCAACGTGTAAAAAGCGAGACGACCCAAACTGTTATGCCACGTGTAAAACGTGAGACATCCCAAACTGTGGTGCAACGTGTAAAACGTGAGACACGGCAAACTGTAATTTCTGTAGGAAAAGTATTGAACTTTTTAATTTTGGAATAAGAAAGTATAATATAATACATTGCCAGATAAGGAATAATGCTAGTAATCTGAAAGCAGATTTATATAATCAACATTTAGCAGAAACTCCAATGTGTGAACATTGTACTGATTGTTAACGACCTACCAACTCTCAGTCTGCTTCACGAGTCGGAAGTTTGATCAATTTGTAAAGCCAAATCTCGGGTGAACTCTCGTGCAACTGAAAGCGTCCCCTAGCGAAATAACGGGACATTAACATGGAAGTAGGAGGCAAGTCATCCGCTTAGAAAATGTAAACATTGTCGTTTTTTCAACCATTTAGGATCATGTGAGCTGAGTTGAGCAAGAAAATAAACAAACATGAAGCCAACAATAGATTTTAAAGAGTGCCTGAAAGATTCTCCAAAATTTCGGTAAGAAAAACAGGAAAAGAGAGTTAAAATATAATCATGACTGTATTGTAACTGTACAGTGTATAATCAGATAGTTTCAATGGATGTTTGCATCGGTTTAATGCATACTAGGGTTACTACAAATTAATAACAGTACCCAATCGTTTCCAGTATTAAATTTAGTAGAAATTTTGCATAGATTCTTTTAGTTTTAATTTAATTTCAACATTTCCTCCCATATATTTTTTCCTTCTTGATTAATATTTTGGACTAAAGGTTACAAAAAACTTGACTATTTATGTCAGGATTGTTTGTAATCTGGTGTATCTTCATATCTGTACATTTAATGGTGCAACCGTTTAGGGTGAGTGCAGATACCTATTCAGATTTATTCTAGATTTTTGCTCGTCAAACCGCATGTGATATTTTTTACGTCCATAGACTCTGACGTCACATGACATCGTATGTAAGTTGCATTACCAAAAGATAACTTGATCAGTCCTGATTTTTACGACGAACGTTTCATTTACTACTATCTTCAATGTATAGCCATTAAATCAAAACGAGTTTATACATTTTGTTGATTTGTTGTTGTTATTCTCAACACAACATAACTCTAACAAGCGATGCACTGTAGGTCCAAAGCTGGAAAAAAATTAATGAATGTGCAGAAGTCAGAATTTTCTTTTCACCCAGTCGGTGTCCGTAGAGCTCGCAGTAGTTAGAATGATCTAACTGTGTTTCGGTACAAGCTCTCACCACAGTTAGAATACGTCCCATATACTTGCAATGTAGCAAATCGAAGCGGATCAGCTCTGAAACGATTTTGAAGAATATAAAAGGATTTGCACTGGAAATAACTACCAAATTAATCAAAACAAACCTTTTTGAGATTGCTTATGCCTTTTATCCTAGAAAATAATCCATATAAAGATGAAAATCCAATTAATTTTCTCAACGTTTTTCTCTCGCTTGATGCATCTTTATCTGAAGTTAATTCCGGCATTTTTGTTTTTGATAAATCACTTCCGGTAAGAAGTTATCGCCCTTTTATTGAATTTTTAGTGACCATTTTGTCGACTCAAAAACTCAAAAACCACAAAAGCTAGAGTGCTGAAATTTTTAGTGATAGTAGAGGACATGTTGTAGTTGTGCACCTGAGTTTTCAAATTTTCCGGAAGTGCCTAGTATGGAAGCTCGGTAGGGGTCAAAATTTAGGACACAAATCATGAGTCAATTTTCGAGACTTTTTGTATCATATCTTCTAAAATATAAATATTTTGTGAAAACATTATGAACAATATTTGTGCATAATAATAAAGTCTTTGATATGATATAAAGAAAAAAGTGCTGACTCATCAAATTAAGGGCTGAGAGAGGCCAAAAGTCTTTATTTAATAACTTTTCAACGGTCAATATTTTGTTATACATTACTGAAGCAATAACGTTTATCTCAACACTCTACAACTATATTTTATGATTTTTATGTCATATGATATATAAATAGGGGCCACAAGGGGCCAGAATTTAAAATCTTTGAGGCTTTATATCTCACAAGCGGAAAATATTTTGATAAGTAATATTGTTCAAAAGATGTTCAAAACAATGATCTGAACAATATACAACCTTTCATTTTTCGCTTAACATCCCCATTAGGGAGTTGAAGGGTTGGCCCCTAATTATTTTTTTGCAAATAACTCGAAAACGAAAAACAATCTCTGAATAGTTGTTGAGCAAAAAGTGTTCAATATCCTAAGAGCTTTGAGGTAAAATCAAGAAAAAGGGGCTGTACACTTAAATTAGGGGCTAAGAGGGGCCAAAAGTCTTCAATCGATAACTCTTTATCAGTCAATATTTTGTTATACATTACTGAAGAAAAAATGTTTATCTCAACAATCCAAAAGTATATATTATGATTTTAATGTCGTATGGTACATAATTAGGGGCCACAAGGGGCCAGAATGCTAAATCTTTGACGTTTTGTATCTCAAAAGTGGGAAATATTTTGATACGCAATATTGAACAAAAGATGTTCTAAATAATGTTCTGAACAATATACAGCCTTTCATTTTTTGCTAAACGTCCCCATGAAGGAGTTGAAGGGTTGGCCCCTAAATCTTTCTTTTGCAAATAACTCAAAAACGGAAAATAATCTCTGAATAGTTGTTGAACAAAAAGTATTCAATATCTTAAGATCTTTAAGGTAAAATCAAGAAAAAAGGGCAAGCCACTCAAATTAGGGGCTGAGAGGGGCCAAAACTCTTCAATCGATACCTCTTTATCAGTCAATATTTTAATACTTTACTGAAGAAAAAATTTTTTATCTTAACAATCTACGACTATATATTGTGACCTTATGTCGTATGGTACATTAGGGACCACAAGGGGCCAGAATGTTAAATGTTTGACGTTTTGTATCTCAAAGGTGGGTAATATTTTGAGAAGTAATATTGAACAAAAGATGTTTAAAACAATGTTCTGAACAATATGCAACCTTAGATTTTTCGCTAAACGTCCCCATGAGGGTGTTGAAGTGTTGGCCCCTAAATATTTCATTTGCAAATATCTCGAAAACGAAAAACAATATCTGAAGATTTGTTGAACAAAAAGTGATTTAAAGCATGAGAACTTTAAGATGATTTGAAGAAAAAAGGACTGACCCTTCATATAAGGGGCCAAGAGGGGCCAAAATTCGAATTTATAACTATTTATTGTTCAGTATATTTTCAAACACTACGGCAGCAATTTTTTTTTCATAACAATATTATCATTTTAAAAGAATATCTCAATCAAAATCTTATCTCATCTCATCAAGAATCGGACGGAAGACCCACTCGTTGCTCGCAACGAGATCGTATCTAGTTATTAGGGTCTTCCGTCTTCAGCGGAAGACCCTTCTATTATTCTTCGGTTTCTTTTTTACCTTTATTATTAGGGTCTTCCGTCTTCAGCGGAAGACCCTTCTATTATTCTTCGGTTTCTTTTTTACCTTTATTATTA
>PRKT01000119.1:996477-1025022 GCA_003671525.1 Saccostrea glomerata
ATATTTAAGGTCTTCCGTTTCCAACGGAAGACCTTCTACTGATTCTGATGGTTAAGATTATTCCCTATTATTCTTTTTTTTTTCCTAGACGCCAACTTTGAGACCTCGTAACTCGCTCATTTCTAAACGGATTTCGCTCAAATTTTCAGAGATTATAGACGTTTATAAACTCTATCAGAATGCTGACATAAATTTCAAAAAGTCACTTCCGGTTTTGGGTTATTTCCCTTTTAACGAAAATTTATAGGCCTTCGTTTCCAGACAAAGGCTCAGAGACGGCTAAAGCTGGAGCAAGAATTCTACTGATTTTAGATAATAGAAGGATTGAAGTTGTGCACATCGGTTTTTGTTTTTCGATTTCTCTATTCAAAATAGCGCTATATAGGGGTCAAAAATTAGAACGCTTAAAAGAACCAAAAAAATACTCATATTTTGCTTCTTATCTTCTAAACTAAAAATATTTTGTTAAGACATGATGAACAAATAATGTGCATAATTTTAAGATCTATCATTTGACATCATTAAATAGGGGCTGGCCCCTCAAATTAGGGATCGAGGGAGCTTGAAAGTTTTTGCTCTATAACTCAAAAGCGGTAAATATTTCGATATGATTATCGATATGAAATGGGTACTTTAACATCTTAATGATCTCATGAAAACGTTATTTTGTTCAAGTCATGTGTTATGAGATGAGCAGAGAACTTTATAGTCCATGTACAGGTAAGTGATTTTATACGGCAAGTGAAGAAGAATTCTATATGCTTACGCGTATAACACGTATAACTGAAATCAACTGGATAAGAATAATATACCTAGCTAAATTGAATGTTAAACTCTGTTGAAACAAGATTTTTAACGTATTCTCTAGCTGGATGTCATACAGATTTTTCAGAGACAACTTTCTCCTTGTGTTTAGTTTAAAGAACAAGACGGGAGAGAGGAAAATACTTATTAAGTATTAATATTCAAGGTAGCATTATCTATTTTAAAAAAATTCAAGCTTAAAATAATTCACTGTCATTCAATTCCAGCATCGTGGAATTTTCCTCGGACCCTGATTGTTTTGTGTGTACAATGTGCGTGTTTTGTGTATACAGTTATCGCATGGTTATGAAACCCGTTTATCGATCGCGCATTGACCTGTATACATTCGTGAGGTCAACATTACCGCTCTTTTATTTTTACTAGAGTCCTAGATTTAAAATCAAGAAAATATGTCATTTGCGCTATCGTAAGAATATTTCTATACACGAATATAAAGGTTTTCTTGAATATGATTTAAAAGTGTTGAATGTCGGATTCTATTCTTTGACGAATGAATAAAAGGTGCTGCGTTTACGCGCGCTTTTCTAGCTCATCTGCTGAGATATATATGGACGGGTTCATCGGAAACACTGAAGGGAGACACAGGATGACCTATCGATAACTCTGCCAATTTTGATAGTGATTTTAATTGCACATGTACATAAATTATGTTAAATTCTACCCTTGTGAAGTCCATTATAGTCTCGTTATTTAAAAAATTTGGGATATCAATACTGCAACTTGTTTTTGATTTGTACGGATGATTCTATTTTTGGAAAGGTACACATGTAGTACGAGGATTTTTTAGGCCCCGTCTCCCCTCCACTTTGAAGTAATTGCAATCGTTACATGTATACGGGCCTAGCTATATCAAGTTATTCTAATTGCTTTATATCAGAAAAATTTGCGATGTTGTTTAAATTAGCAAATAAAAATAAACATGGCAAATGCGCACAGTAAATTGTAAGTGGAAGTGACGTTTCCAATTCTCATGAAAATCGAAAATTAAATGAAGCAACTTTGAGTTTAGCATGAATTGATACATAACTTATAATTGTATTGTACCGAATGTATTTCTTTTATTTCCTCGAATAAAAAGAATATCACTATGACACGATTTTACGGGTACATGATTGTAACTAAGTACATGCTGTTTTACACGGAGGAGCCCCCAAAATATATACATTCCGAGCTTTCAGAATACGAGACAAAAAAATGAATAATTAGAAATTTTTTTAACAAATGCAAAATTGTTTCTGAGAAAGCCATGTAGTTGCATACAAATATTCCAAGCCATTCTTTCGTGTTTATTGGACTAAAAGAGATTATTAAATTTCCTCTCATCGCGATACGTAACTCCCCTTCCCTCAAATAATACAATGTTTTCCTTCAGAGTCGAGAATGTCAGTTGGTTAGTTTGTTTAGGTACGTACAGGTCAGGACTGGTGTTGAAATCCATGATTAATCCATAACCTATTATAATGTTAACCAATAGTCATACGCGACATTTTTTTTATTCGCAGGTCGTCAAATAAATGAAAAAAAGATCAGTATGCGTCACTAAACTTTCCTATATATAAACGTTTTAATTTCTAAAACTAGTGCCGATTAGAGTGTTCAATCGAGCATCGAAGTGTGTACATGTACTACATGTATTAGTTTCTTTTGGTAAGGGGAGGTACCAGTTTTTGCTGCATTTGATTTCCGGAATTTTGCATTGCATTTCCCACACTTAATAATTTCATTTCTAAAATTCATTATTTTCATTCTGGATTTTTACACTATATTTCTAGCAATTTAAAGTTAACAAAGAAGATGGAATCATTATTTTGATAGAATATATTTGGTTAAAGTAACACAAGTGAACTTGTGATGAAAATTTATTAAACGAAAGTCAAGCAATAAAAAGTTAAAGTTTGTATTCTGAAAAATAAATCAAATGAAATCACTGAAAACAAAGACAGGTTGTAAAGCTCACACACCGACACACACACAAACGTTTTGGTAACTCGGAATAGTCCAGAGTAAAACTATATTTTCTTGATGACGGAATATCCAGTACATCTAATGTTCACGTCCGGGATAGTCCACGGCGGATCTAAAAACTGACTCTCTCACACAACATACGGGATTCATTCAAATTTCAATTAACACATTAACGCAATTTATATCATACGTACATTTCAGACGCTCTTTGATGTCGAGGATTGACACTAATTCCTTAGATAAATACTGAGTGACAAATTCCTTCTTACTTTTTAAACTCAAATTGATAGGTAAATAATTTAAACATATGTCAAAAATAAGCATTAAAAACAATTCTTTTCATAAAATTAAATTCTGTTTAAACAATATAAATCACTAGCAGCGCAAAGACAGACTTTAAAAAAGAATCAGAGGTGGAATCAGGCGAATTTAATCCTTTTATGACACCTCCTACCCCGTAAAGAGACAGTTGTGTATATGTTCTCATCGAAATGACCGGTCTCCGCGTCTTGAACCTCCAACGTACATGTATTGCATGTTCTTGAATAATATGTATTGACAAGTCTTTAAGGAAATCTCATGTATAGGAAACCTTATTTATATTCTAATATTTCTAATTTTTTTTATTATTCATATTTCACAATTTATCATGTTCAAATTACATGTATTTATTTTTTAGGGAACATTAAACCTTATTCGTCAGCCAGTCTGTCCATCTGTCACGAGAACTTTAAACTTGATAATAACTATTGAATGAGTTGAAATAGGACTTTGATATTTCACATGTGCATTATTTGTGACATCTGATTTTCAAATATACTGTGATTTTTGACCCTGTGACCTTGATCTTGGAGCTTGACCTACTTAAAATAAAATAACATTACTTTAAATTGACCATAACTTTTGAAAGCTTCCATTTTATAAAAATGTATTAACTGTGACAACACCTTTCAAAATTCACTGATTTTTTACCCTTTGACCTTGAAGTTTGACATGCTTTTCAAAAACATTAACAATACTCATACCTTTTGAATGAGAAGAAATAGGGCTTTTATTCTATCCCTGTGTATTACCTAAGACAGCTCTTTTCTAAATACACTGACTTTTGACAACTTGACCTTGAGGCTTGATCATAACTTTTTAATGAGGAGAGACAGGGCTTTCATATTACACAAACATCACATGTACGTAACCTGTGATAAAATCATTTCAAAAGTGACCATAACTTTTTACACATGTATATTAGCTGTGATAAGGCCTATCTAAAAAAAAGGTATGGCTTAAATCATGCAGAGTGTGTTATGGCCTTGAATCAAGGTCATTTAGGATAAGATATTTTGGCTGGATGCATTGTTTGAAAAAACATGTGTGAATTTGTCAATACGGTAGCACACAAATGGGATATGCTCATCACCAGCGTGTGTCATGGTGTGACCCAAGGTCATTTTGACAAGGTCAAGCAAACATTCCTTTACTATCCTTTCTTTAATAATAAAACATAATAAGATGATATCTACCCTTAATTAAAAGATTGCTTTAACATTAGAACGTGGCATGACCTTGACTCAAGGTCATTTCTCTCTGTCCGCAGCTCCGACGGAAGACCTACTCGTTGCTTTGCAACGAGCTCGGCTCTAGTTATTATTATTATTATTCTTTTTTCTCCTTACCGATTTTGTGCAGAAGATTTCTCGGAGATGGCTCGATCGATTTAGTTGAAATTTTCGGTGTTGACGTGTTTCCATCTGAAGTTTGTACCCGCGCTTCGATTTTGAAAAAATCACTTCCGGTCGGAAGTTATCGCCCTTTGATCAAAATTTAGGTGACCTCCATGTCTGTGATGGAACTCAAAAACGGTTCAACTTAGAAAGCTGAAATTTTCAGGGATGGTAGAGGACATGTTGCCATATTGCACCTGGGTCAGGATATTTTCCGGAAGTGCCTAGTATGGAAGCTCGGTAGGGGTCAAAATTTAGGACACGAATCATGACTGATTTTTTTAGACGTTTTGCATCATATCTTTTAAAGTATAAATATTTTGTTAAAACATACTGAACATCATTCGTGCATAACAACGAGATCTTTCAAATAATACCAAGAAAAAAGCGCTGACTCATCACATTAAGGGAAAAAAGGGGCCAGAAGTCTTTAATCGATAACTCTTTATAAAACAATATTTTGGTATATATTACTGAACAAAAAATGTTGAGCTTAACAATCTACAACTATATAACATGATATTTATGTCGTATGATACATAATTAGGGGCCACAAGGGGCCAGAATGCAAAATCTTTGATGCTTTATATCTCGAAAGGGACAAATATTTTAATAAGCAATATTGAACAAAAGATGTTCAAAATAATGTTCTGAACAAAATGCAACCTTTCATTTTTCGATAAACGTCCCCATTAAGGAGTTAAAGGGTTGGCCCCTAAATATTTCTTTTGCTAATAGATCAAAAACGAAAAAGAATTTCTGAATAGTTACTGAACGATAAATGTTCAAAATTTGGAGATCTTTCAGATAAGATCTCAAAATAGGGGCTGGGTACTCGATTTAGGGGCCAAGAGGGGCCAAAAGTCTTTTTTCTATAACTCTTTATCAGTTAATATTTTGTAATACATTTCTGAAGCAAAGATGTTTATCTCAACCATCTACAACTATAAATATGGTGCATAGTCATAATAGGCTATTGATATTTTTCCATTGGTGTAGTAAAGGTAATGGAAGATTGTCGCAGATCAAAGAGGTCTGCAGTTTTCTACATGACAAAAAATTAAATTTCCCCTCTCATGCAAGCTGGTCTTTTTGTCATTGTTTAAAGTCTTTGATGTTTTTTTTCTCGATAAGAAAAAAAATTACATCAAAAGAATAAATTCATTCTACTCATGAACTGGTTCATTAAAATTAAAAATGATCTTTTCTGTAACATGCTTTTATCTTAAATCTAGCAGTCACTAAATGATCAAATGGATGTTCTATAACATGAGTTCATTACAGACATATTGTACATTCCAGTGTATTCCAGTTATTTCCAAAATACTCTATTCTGTGAAGTTCTATGGAACTTTGATCGATAGCCAAGTTTTAGTTTATACAAATTAATGATTTAATTCATCAGTTTGTAATCATTGAACGAAATGGAATTTCTTCTTTCTAGACAGACAATGTATTATCAACCAACTATATTATATACATCAAATGTTTATCTAAGTTTTGAATATTGCAAAAGTATAAATTTGTAAAAAGATCTTTAAACATTTTTGTTTTTATTTTTCTAAGATTTTGTATGAAGAACAGTTTTCCTCAAGAAATGTGTGAAATGTAACAAGAAAGATAACTCTGAATTTTGTTTACGTTTCAGGTATTGGAACAAACTGACTTTAATAAGAGACACAAGACAGTGAGCTTAAAACCATTCAACTTCGCTTGTATGCTTAAATTCTCCAAGGCACAGCTACAAGAAAAAGCATTCAGGGTAATTAAAACAATCATATAGCAATATATTTCCTACACCTTTAAATCCCCCTCCCCCCTCCTCTCCAAATAGAATTATAATTGATAAAAGAAACTGATGGAGCTTCTGTTACAAAATGAAAATAAAGTATTGTTTGCCCTTCTGCCATTGTGATTGATGAACATATCAGGTTTTAGATTATAGCTGTATATAATATCAATTTTTACACAGAGCAGGAAAATAAAAACACTCAGATTATCCCTGATTAATTGTAGGATGGCCTGATTGACCAGTTATACGAGATCCTGTTGGATCAGCTGCACATCCATGCCAGCTCTATTGGATTTCCAGAACTGGCTCTCCCTGGGATAATTCAGGTACGAACCGCTTCTTCATGTCGCAGACAGGCGGGATTAAATCGACGTAGTGAAAGTCAATGTGATTTAACTGACAAGTACAGAGAAACCCATTTTATGATTTATTAGCTGCTAAGTATGTTACACTAAAGTACAGAGTCTTGTACACCCCAGTAAGGAAGAAATATCATGTATAATAACAACTTTGATTTATGGCATAGGTTCATGTTATATACCTGAAAATCTGCTTTGTAATTAATTAAAGTACATGTATGCCAAAACATTCACTGTGAAAAAAGCTTGATAAAAGCTAATGGAATTTCTTCATTAAATTATCAAGGCACACATATTTGTCAAACTGTCAATCCTGCATTAAGTAACAGTTAAAACCTGGTCCACTCCGCACCAATTTGTCATCTAAACAGTCCAGTTTACATAACAATCCAGCTTTGATTTATTTTGGTATTACACATTTCTTACATATTGTTAGTGCATTATTTTATGAAGTGATAAATAGATGCAGACCATTCCCCTTTTAAGCATGTCTCAATCTTTACCTATTCCTAAACTGAAGATAAGGAGTCTAAAATAGGAAAGGAAAGCTGATTTTAGATTCATCTATCAAGCCCAATGTAAGATAAAAGCCAGGAAATCTTTGTTAATTAACTTGTAAATGATCCACCTGAGTTTACTTTAGGGTTGTCCTATGATGACCTGTACATGTACTTTGACTTCTTATACCTACATACAAAGAAGAGTTACATTATAGTTCTAAGGGTAAATCATATTAAGGGTAAATCCTACAAGAAAGGGTGAATTATTAATATTTGAAATAAGTTAGGCAACTGAGAGGGTTCAATGTTAAAAATACTACTTAAAATACGATATCAGCATGCATTGGTTAATAGATTACCGCATATACTCGCCTATAAGTCGTTTTTTTGGGAGTAAATCTCTGATCTAAAAATCTTGTCCGACTTATAGGCGAGCTATTAAAAGTAAGGATTTATATGAGGTCAGTCCATCTGATATACAAGCTTATTTAATAAAACCGACTTATAGGCGGACCGACTTATAGGCGAGTATATACTGTATGTGCAAATTGATCACATAAATTGCTGTTACCCAGTCAACATGTAACATTGATTTTGTCATCATTGTTTTTCTTTTCTTAAAAATCTTTTGAAGGAACATTTTAAATTAAAAAAAATCTTGGACATATGGCTTTGAATTTGATCCTAAGCTGCCTTAGTGCAGGTATAACTTTACAAAAAGTTTGTTTCAAATGTGAAGTACAAAAAATAGTAAGTTATCAAAGTGCAGACACTGATTCCTCTAGAAATATAGCAATATATCAGCCTCTTTGATAGCAGAATAAAATGGCCCACTGACATACATTAAAAAGAAAGAACCAAATTCAAGTTTGAGGTTCAAATAAAAAATATGTTCATGGCCAACCTTTGTGTTAAGTCATAAAACATTGAGGGCTGTCATATGTTGCAAAGAGGAAATGACTTGTGTTGCTTGTAGGCATCCAGAATAAAGACTAAAAACAGAGTCATTTCATGTCAATGGGTCATGATCACCTTTAAGTACCTTTCCTGTGTGGTTTGATAAATTTTCAATAAAAACGTGATCTAAATGATAGGGCTGTGCATTAATATTGATATTTCTATGTACCGTAAATCTGGAAATTTTTTATGATGATTTTATTTTGCGAATTCGGGTCAAAATGCTGTTGATTAATTTTTAAGATTCAAAATTTTGCGAATGACAACTGCTTTGTTTACATTTTCTTATTGGTTATTTATTTTTAAGAAAAATATTTTTGCGAATGCAATGCACTCGCAAATTTGCTAAAAATTTATCTACAGCAAAAATTTCCAGATTTACGGTATTGCGATTCATTGTCCAAAAAATATTATATTGCAATAAGGTTTCAGCATTGGTATACCAGCAAAATGTTTGGGATTTCTAAACTAAAATATGAATTACGTCACTGTTCTATATTGGTTGCATTTCTTTGCAAAACTGTGGTAAAATTAACAAGATCTTTTTTATTTAGTATTAAAACATTTGTTATAATTTCTGCTATAAATAGAGGTTTAAAAAAAGAAAGAAAAGATAATTATTTAAAAAGTTATTCAAAAAACAGCAATACAATGTACTTCTTGCAGCACAATTCAAAATATTGCCTTATACATGTATTGCAAAACACTGCAATACAAAGCTCTAAGATGATACGTAGTCCTACTAAATGAAAGGTTTAAATCATAGAATCATTACATTTCTTCAACAATTTCTTCTGATACACAGAAAATTGCTTGATTAATAAACATGAAAATATCTAATAATATTTTTTTCTAAAGGAGAGAGCAGAGTGCTTAACAAATACTAAAGCCTGAGGTTGCAATATACTTGAAGATGAAGTTGACCACAACATCATAAAGGACATATATTATTTGTACATGTAGTCATTATCTTTGCGTCAAGATCATTATATCTACTGTCATTATATCCCTTCGTGTTTCGCTGCAGTGCCACCATATATAATGAATTTTTCAGCCTGTGGAAAAAGTATACTTTTTTAACCATAACTTTGAAAGTCAGTCAAGGTTAGGCTTTTTTTCCACTGGAGATTGCTAACAGGGAATTATAGACATTAAAAGATCAATATTTTCAAGTCCTTGTTACGAACTGTCTGTTTGTAAGGCTATCACATATTGTTATCAAACATATAAAGGTAGTAATGATGATTTGCTTGGCTTTGAACTGCTGGCATTTTTTTGTGGGATAAAAAAAAACACTCAAGTGGTGTGGGCCTGCATGTCCTGTTTGTCACTGGCAAATGCCAATGCACTGCTTGACTGTCTCCAAACAGATAAAATATGAGGAATTTATATAAGTTTTTTGGTCTATGATAAATTATGTGACACCTCAGCCTTCATTTTGCATGGATATTAGAAAACTGCAGACCTCTTTGATCTGCGACAATCTTCCATTACCTTTACTACACCAATGGAAAAATATCAATAGCCTATTATGACTATGCACCATCACAACTTCCATTTACAGCTTACAACCGAGTGCATATATTTTTTTTCACAGATATTTCAAGTATGCCTCAATCTTACTAGTAATCTAACATATGCCGTGAATCATTTTAAAGTGAATCATCTCATGTATAAATAAACACTTTCAACCATGACATGGCACCTTAGAGAACCTGAGCCTTAATTTCAGCTCACTGAGCATAAACAATTCAAGTTTTGCATCAACTGGCAGAAAATTCAACCCAGCTGGAAAAGCATAGGGCAGTTCACCTTATTTAAATGTGTGTCTGACACTGGGGCATGTGGCCTGGTATTTGTGTCAGTGGGTCAGACGTTGCACCCAGTGGGTGAACTTATTCAGTGCCTTCTCGGTGAGGCACTTTGATAGATGATCAAATCGATTCAATTTCCTTCATGCATGTGAGGTCATGCAAATTGCGATAAACTCTGATAGTGATTACTTTTGCTTGCTGCTTTACAACAAAAGAATTGTAGGCCAAACCTGTTGTGTTTATCTTAAAAAGCACAAGAAATTCTGTACATTCCCATATGTTTTCTTCTATTGCAATGCAGCTGTGTTTTAATTAACCAGAGCTTAGACTTTAAAGTGTTGTTAGAATGAAATCTCTTTGATAAAAAAAATTAGAAAGTTTAGTGATAAAAATCAAAGACTAGAGTCCAAAAAAGAAAAAGATAAAAATTGTGATGGGAAAAAAGAAAATAATTACAGGCTGCTTCAGTAGCAGAGGCTTCTCATCATAACAAAAAAATCCAAGAACTTGTTTTATTTGTCTACCTACACAAAATTCATATATTTCATTTGCATGTGGCATGAGAAAAAGAATTGTTGCAGTCCAAGAATAGCTTTCCAATTCTATTTCCATGCTACAGATTGCCATTTGAAGTGCTACAATGGCTATGCTTGGATCATGAATGTTGTGAAAAAAACTTAAATCAGAATTTGACAAGTGTGAAGGAAATAGCTGTAAAAGCTGTCAGGTTATTTTCTGAAGTTTCTGTTCACATTTCCTGCATTTGATGCTTTAGCCAGTCATGCATGTTTCAGGACGTTTTGGTAATATCAATTGATGAGCAATCCTGAATGAACAATCTGACATATTGTATGAAATTTAATTAAAACAACCCTATTTTGCAAGATCGAGCATATTTTATTTAAATAATGTAATTTTTTAACAGATTAACTTGCTGAAACTTTATTCACCTTAGAGAAAATATTTAATTTATCAACATTGATATACAGTGTACATCGTGTGCACTTCTGGTGTTGCATATAATTTTTAACAATCATATGATTATATAATCTTTAAAATTGCTATGGTTTTATACACATGTAAAATCACTAAGAGCATCCGTGTGGAATGAAATGGAAAAAACATGAATTGTATCTACAAACCACTCCTCTAAATGATACATAAGTAGAAGTACAGAGTAAAGGTCAATTAGCGGGGATAAACCCTAATCCTCCATCACTTCACATGGTACTCAACAGAGCAGAAAGCATTCCGAATCCCATAATTTATACATTATTAAGTTTCATTCATAAACTTGTCCTAGCACTCTAGATGTTGTGGCATATTCCTGATGGCAATAAACCATATACTCTAAAACATGTACAGATTGCCTACCAGAGGAAGTCAATTTTCTGATCTGATTTAAAAAAAAAATATAGAGCAATAGAATTATGAAATCATTTACAAGTACGTCTAGCACTTGCTACCTATTTTTCTACAAAGTGAAGAGCAGACTTAATCACGATTCCTGTACTTTTCTATAAAAAGTCTAGAAAAAAGACTGCCCGCTATCTGATTATGTTTATAAAGGTGTAAATCCTGATGACTCCGACAGTTCACAGTACATATATATGTAGTACTGACTGAGGACAACAGTCAATATAAACACTGTAGGCAGTAGTACAAGTTAGTGAGCGGTCAGATCCTGGTTCTTATACACTAAAGTACAGAGTCTTGTACACCCCAGTAAGGAAGAATAGTTGGAGAGAATGGAAACTCATAAAATGTACACATTTGTAACAACTTCCTGAACATTTGTGTGTAAATCTTAAAGGTCAAGAAAAATCCTTTGTATTCAAAGGTACCTTATTATCTACTAAGAACTGATTAACCTACATGCTATGTCATACAACCAATTGTTCAGGGGATGTAACTCCCCACTTCAAGCTCCAACTTCATTCAAAACAACCCGCTTGAGTACACAGAACTTATTTTTCATCACTCCTTTAGGATGGGTCGCCACAGAGTTCCATATAATGTGCCCTTTACTGGGACATTCTTACCTGAAGAATAATTTACCTGTTCATTCATACAAAATACTTTGATAACTCTACGGTGCAATGAATGGGTGTTCCCGAATATAAACTCTGTTCACTGTCACCATTCATGAAAGAATTTTAAGTTTAACTGTATAATCATCATATCATTATCATAAAGCTTATAAAAGATGAGTTGAAGTTGACTTCATTTTTGTATTGATTTGCATTTTACCTTTGAGGTTTACTGAAATAAAAATTTTCAAATGTCTCTTTTTTTCTTGTCTAGCTGACTGATGTACAGCGAGTTTTCAGACATCATTGAATCACTGAATCATTAACCTTGGTGTCTACGTGGCGATTTCCCAAGGAGAAACACATGACATATTGACATACTAAAGTGACAATTAAAAAAGATCCGGTTTTTAAAAACGTATACAAACAATTGTGTTTACAAACAAACAAAAATGTAAATAAAACTCTGCATCAATCACATCAAACAAGCAATGTATAGCCTATCCTGTTAACACATGTACAACTTTATTGGACTGATAAATGCGTCAGAGTTTTATTTAATTTGAAATTTTATCATTCCTCTTTGAATCGATGCAAGAATAAATATTGAATTATTTAGTTTGGTGTACGTAACAAATATACATTTAAATATCAATATGAAGGGCTACAGAATTTTTTTGTTTGTGAGCAGAATAAGCCGAGACATACGTAAATTCAAATACATGTATATATCTTTTAAAGTTTAATTTATTTTCAAATAACTCTTATGTACGCATTTCAAAATATATATTACATCAGGAATGTATTTCATTTGAGTACATTTGAATATAGCACTTAAAACTCCTTGTACTTTGCCGTTTTTAGAAATTGGAGTAGCAAAAGAATAGGGTTAAATGAATATTTATAATGCCCCTAGTGTGAATTGTTAATTGCTGAACTAATTCAACCTAAGAACTCTGCAACCCACAATACCTGTCCATACACATTCCAGGATTACATATAACAACATTTAAAATTGATAATTTTTTTCTCTCTTTTTTTCCCTTTATTTAATAATAAAAATCCAGGTTTTTCTGTTTCTTTTAATATAAAAAAAAAATAAAGTAACTCGATCTAAAGTACAACTTCAAAAAGTCATGATGTCAAACTATGTTTTGGACAATATTTTTTTGCCCATGAAAAATCATTATCCCCAAAAGGCAATGCTTAAAATATTAAAGACATAAATATAGGAATAAATCTAGACAAACATATCTGCTTTTCCTTTTGTTCAAAAAACAAACAAAAACCAAAAAACTTTGCTTCCTAGTTGTTTTTTTTTTTCAATTAAAAGACTAGACTAAGTATATCTTACAGAAATAAATTTTCTGAATGAATGAAAGTACAAATTAAGTAAACATCTAGATCTGAAGTACATGTATTTTAAAAAGAATTTAATTTAAGAGGGAAAGCTTGCTTTTCATAGAAAGTACAACTGAACCTCATTAACGTAGGAAGGTCTACATGTATGCACCAAGTACAATTGCCAAAGGCAATACATATCAATCCATCTGTAGATATACTTTTATTTCTCTTAAAGTTTTAAGGTTTACATTCTTTTTACTCTCTTTCCATAAATGTTAAAAATAAAATATAATTAAAACATAAAAAAATAGAGAACAATATGTGTGTGTTTTAAAAAAATTTTCAAGGAAAATTACATAGACTAGGATTTCCGACTATGTTAGTGGGAAAAAACTAGTCCTTTGGGGAAACCCCTACTTTATGTTTACAAACAAACTTAAAAATGTAAACAAAAACTTTTAAAAATAAGGAAACTTTTAACACTAATACTATATTAGGTATCAAATGTCAGACGGATTTCTTTTTTGAATTTGTCATTATACCAACAGGAAGTGAATGGTGAAAATATCAATTTCTTCTCTATAAGTTTGGCACAGTTTCCTGGTGTGGAATTTTCTCATTGTTATAATCAGAGCTTCCTGTAGTTTAGTGTGGATAATCTACTTTGAGAATATTAGTAATTGTATACTCTTAACAATTGATTCGAGCCACTTAATTTCCTACTGTAGAAAATTACATGCTGTTTACATACATGGGGCTTTGACATTAACTGCATCAAATTTTTGATCAATAATTTCAGGAAATGTGGGTGTATGATCATCACACACCAGATAAATTGATAAAACTTGTAAAATGTAATGCCCAGAAACCATATAAACCTGATTGCCACCTTGTCAAAAATTATCCAATATTGTGCTAACGTTCAGCCATGCACCAATCAAACTGAGCATCTGCAAAATAGACTGGATGACTTGACAAACTTTACACCTGCTCCTACACAGGAGTCCAGAGTCAAACAGGTGGGTAATGACCTACTCCAGAGAACTGAGGTCAAAAATTGTCCTCTATTGAAGTCCTAGCTCTGTTCCAATATTCAGTACATTGTATTACAAATTATACACGTTGTTCAATCCCTTTACCACATGCATATATGCAGGATGCATTTTATGAATTACAATAAAGCAAACTTTACAAATTATCAGACACAAATTGTAAGGTATTAATAATTTTCCATTCCATATTTTAGCCATCCTGAAGATCTTGAATAAATCAGGATTTATCAAATAAATTTGTTTTTGCAATTGACTGTGATGAATTCGCTACTGCCATTGCCAATGATGAGGTTAGTTATCGTATTTTAAAAAAAAAAAATTTATCTTTTGACACATTTCATATTTTTTCAATTGAGAAATGTGTCTATGATATATGCTTTCTTTGTATGATTTGTTTGAAAATTTCATCATTATTGAAAAATTTGCTTTCTTCATTTTAGAGATCTTATCGCCATGAACTTTTCAATGATGCAATCGCCAGAATGCAGAAAGCTATGATTAAGACAAATGTGGAAATAGAACAGTTTCGCTTCCTTCAAGAAAAAATTGACAAAATTGTGGTAGAGAAGCAAAAGGCAGAGGTAGATTACGGAGATATACCTGAGGAATTTAAAGGTCAGTTCTAGTTGTATTCTACTGAATTCATCTTGAAATTAAGAATTGAAAGAATCAATCTGGGAATAAAGAAATGATAACTGGAACATGTTATTTACTGGCTTCATTTTCTTTTAATCTAACCTTTACCCTTGTTTATTGGTTTTTCAGATCCCCTGATGGACACCCTTATGTCTGATCCTGTCCTCCTACCTAGCGGTGCCATCATGGATCGACCAATCATAACGCGGCATTTACTGAACTCTCAGACTGACCCATTTAACAGACAGCCTCTAACTGAGGAGCAGCTAATTCCAGGTCAGATTACAGTATTGTTAACTTACTATGTTTAATGAAAAGTAAAAAAACAAAAAACCACCAGGATAAATTGGTTTGCAGGTAAAAATATTTAGTGCCAGCCAAAGCAACCAATCAAATCTTCCTCTGAGATTGCTTTTTAAATTGGCATCCCAAAGTAGAATGAGAATAAAAATAAAAACCTGATGTATAAAATCAGCTTTTCAATCCTCTTAACCATTTGTTAAATGATACAAATTTGAAAATACAAAATTTGTTATTAAATGTTCAGCTATTAATTTTTCTTGATAAACTGTTATTCTATTTCAGCCAACGATCTCAAGAAGAAAATCGAAGCTTGGAAGCAATCAAAGAGAAGATAATCCAATGACAACAGGAAATCAACACCATCCATGTGTTCCTTTAGTTTAATTCATCTCATGTCACTAGAGAATTAGTCTGCTCTTGAAGTGTTTTACCCCCCCCCCCCCCCCTCATATTGCTGATGTTCTGAGTTTCATTCATTGAAATAAAGTATGAACTAAATATAAACTTAGAGTCTATCAAATCAAATTTTTGATTGATCTTCAATTTAGCAGGAAACAACAATCAATCAGATTGAAAATCAATCAAATGATAAAAATCATACATATGAAATGCTAACAAAATCTTAGATATGTCCTACAATTTGTAAAAACGAAATACAGTTAAGTCATAGTTGCTGAGATACATGCATGAGCACAAATGATTCTAAAAATTAAAAATTTTAAAAAGGAAGAAGCTTTACTGTTCTTTAAACATTTCCCTGTATTACTGAAAAGTTCAAGCAAGGCAGGTATGGGTATTTTGATTTACAAATGAGGAATTACATCAAATTACATCAAAAAGGAAGAAGGAAGATGCAGCATTTTAAAGATACATGTATATAAAAAATATATATTTTATATAGACTTATCTTTAATGTACATTTTTAATGTAAAAATTATGCATGTATAACTATAAATTTAGCAGCCCCTCCCCTTTTGGCAATTGATTTCATGAAAATTTCTTAACACTTTCAAATATTGAATCATTTTGATTATATTGTTTCTAATGCAAAAACTATACCTACAGTCAGACATAATTGCATAACTTTATACTTAACCATGCATTGAGATGTTTATATAAAGGCTGCTATAATAACTTTATACATCATCAGCAGGTTATATAGAAATGGGATACCTTTAATTATTGAAACATCTTTCAAGGATGGATAATGAGAGATTGGGATATTGATAATAATACTTTTAACTAATAGCAAAAATATGTAAAAATTTTGATAAATCATTAGTTCACACCATAATTCAACTTTGCATGAGAGTTTGTTATATTGTTATAGTAACCACAGAAGCAAAAATTTTTAATGAAATTAAGTCATCAACACACCTTCTTAAAACATAATTAACATTGTTTTCTTTAACTATAACCACCTGTGATCAGCAAAAGAACCTACATCTTTGTAACATCTTAGGATTGGGAAGGGTATACAGAAAAATAACATAAAGAGAAATGCACCAGAAACTACAACAATACATGGAAGGCAATGGCTGGTGAATAAAACTTAGGCTATTTGTTTTTCATACTTATATCTGGTATATTGTTTCAAACTGTCATGTAAAAACAAGCAATGCATAAAAGAGCAATTATTATTCCTCATATCTTGCTCTTTAAGATTCTAGCTGTTTCCAAAACAAAGCATGGAAAGAGAAACGAAGTACTCAAGGTCATTGCAGTCTCCTTTGATTATTATATGTATATCTTGCACTGATGTGTAAGCATAATGCTGGTACTTTTCCTTAATGTCATACTCATTACATTATTCTTCTAGAATTACATGTGCAATGAAAGAAAAATATAATTATAATTATATTAAAGATGGCAATTAATCTGATAGAAAAATTGAGAACAATAGCAGTTAGTGTATACAGTAAAACTCGGTTATAAAGAAGTCACTGGGACCTTTGAGAATACTTCGCTATATCCGTAATTCGTTATAACCATATAAGAAAATCATTAAATTGATAAAGCTGGGGATCCAAGATGACTTCGCTATATATGTGAATTCGCAATATCCGTGTTCGTACTAAACGAGTTTTGCTGTAAATGATTAGAAGAAAATTGTTGCTATTAATGCATCCCTACAGGGGTACATAAACCTTGATTATAGTATTCAGACCTATGGTGAAGACATCTTTTTAAAAATATATATAACAGGATTTAAAAATAGCATGGGTTGGTAGATGAGCAGTGATTTTTTTTTACAGAAAATTTTTATCAGCAGTGCTGAATTTTATAAAATTTAAATTGAAGGTTTGTTATATTAAAAATAGTTGTTAAATGGATGAGAAAATTCTGAGATGAATAAAAAAAATATGCTATCTTTTGGAGAAAAAAAAGAAGTCAGGCTATTTTACAGTCAGTTGGTCAGAAAAGTGTGAACACAATTTTAGTAAATTATGGAGACTAGTCACAGCAGCAGTATTTACTTGGGAATCATATAATTGATCAATTGCAGCATTTCATATTGGAACATGCTGCATACAAGATTTCATTTTTTTTAAAAAAAGTAGACATTGTATTCTTTGTTTTAACCCTTATGACCAATTAATCCGTCAACCTCAATTTCCATCCCCAATGTATATCGATCACTTTATATATGCTTGTCCTTAAAGAGATATATGGTATCCTTGAAAAAAATTATTCACCAATTTGCAAAAAAATGATTTATTTTAAATTTTATTTGTAGATGTAATTTAGAAAACAATGACTTTAGATACATGAAATATGCAGATAGCAAACAGTAGTAAACAACCTGTAAAGATCAATGAAACAATACAAATGGGTAGCAAAGCGACCAAAGACCTAGCTCTGAGAACATCGGAGGTGGAAACCTATAAGATAATGGTCATTAATTTTTTTCTGAAAAATTTCATTGGTCTTGTCAATGTCTCTTCATGGTCATTACCTTTGAAAGTTTTTTGCTCCAAAAAAAGGTGTCAAATTTTGCTGACTAGGTAATTGCATGAAAGTAAATGTGTGAATGACCGTAAATACATTAAATTTTTTGTAAATGCAATATCAAAGAAGAGATTTTTGTTAAGTAAAATTAATATTAATTAATAACAAATTAATAGGAATGGAGCAATCATTTTACTCTTTTGAGGAGAAGTGTCCCTTTTTTGTTCCCTTTTCCCAGCCCTGGAGGCGTTAAGGGTCTATTTTAATTACAAGAAGATGGTGGAATATCTTAATTCTGCTTTTAAATTTGAATGATGCTTCAGAATTCCTGTGTAGATGTAAAAATTAAATGAAAAAAAAACCTTGAAAGCCCATCCCCTGGTCTTCCTCTTAAGTATTTGTTTATTTTAAGCACCGTTGTCTTACTAGCAAACATTTGTCATAATCTTTTCTTAACAAGTAGGAAATGGGGATTATTCTTCTTACAGAGTCTTACTTCATGAGGGGGTGATCATCAAAGCCATGTGTGACAATCATGATTTTCACAGGGTTCTCTATTTAGAACTTTGAACATAAAATATAAACTTCCATATAGACTGAGTCTGTTTTATGTCCCATGACCAGAACACGTTCTTGTGCAGCTAGGAGAAATAAATGCACACTGTACACACAGCATGTGATTATCACTAAAGAGGTTTAGGAATTTTGCCAAAAACATATAAAATGCACCCTGAAATACCCTTCAAATAACACAACATCATATCTGATTAAGCCCTAAAATAGCAGCTCTTATCCTGGGAGAGAAACTAGCTTGAATGAAAGAAAGAGTAAACCAGACATTCAAGTTTTGGAGTGTTTAGCTTTTCTGGGCCTAGTTAAACATCATTAATCACACCCATACAGTCTAAACTTGTAAATCTTGGTTACTTGGAAAAGAAGTCTTTTAAAAATTTCTTCACGGTGGTCTGCCAATCCTCAGGCTGCTGGGAGGTTTTTGATTTTCAGAAGATTTATATACAATAAAATTGAAAAAAAACCTTGCAAAATAATACAAAACAATATGAGAATGTTTAGCTTAATATTGGAATACATGCATGTTTTTATTTTGTTTGCTGGTTGCACATTATTTAATAATAATTTAAAGTCTTCCCTGGAAGAACAATGCTACTATTTGCAGTGTGTAGCGGAATTGAAAACAACTCAAGTATTACTGAATATTATCTTTCCTACTTTAATAACTGTTTCCTCATAAATTTACTTGTTATTTATTTATTAAATGAACTGGGAAGTTAAAAACATTTGCTACCAGATGTGACTGTCCAATAGAAATTTTTATGTTGAGAGTGGGAAATTCCCCTCAACAAAAGGATACCCCCATCAGTACCATTGCATGCTAAGTACTCTCTATGTACAACACCTGGTTCAGTAATAAATTTTGAAACAAAATGTCATTCAAACAAAATAACTTTAAAGTCTTTAATTTAATTTGTCTGAAAAGTGGACACTTTTAAATCAAAGTAATAATCTTGTTTTTATTGAAAGAATACTTTGAATAATGCCATTCAAATTGTTTTTCATTATTATTATTCAGATGATCTGTAATTAAATTTTATAAGTAAACAGTTTATAAATCAAAAATTATCATTTTTGCCACAGAGAGAAACACAGACTTTCGGTAGAGGTCGTTTTGAACAAATTTTATAGACGCGCCAGTCACTGGGTGCAATCTTATATGAACAGGTAATAAAACTTCAGACTTTCTCAACATCGTGGTTTATTGTACACAGGTTTTAACAAGCGCGCCAAAATCAATAGACTGAACCTCACGGGTTACTACAGACAACGGGACGTTTCCTCTTGAATGATATGCTTTAATCTGATTGGTTGATCACTGCAACAATCCCATTGGCATTTCATTCAAGTTGATAAGGACGTGGTTTGTTTACTTCTTACTCAGGGTGATCAAGTTGTATTACTTTTCAATGTTTACAATGTACAGGGTCCATAAAACTCAAGTAAAAACCAAAATTTACAATTTCAGAAACTTTTTCTATTATAAACATTGTATATTTACACGGTACATATCTGATTGGTCCTCAAATCAAAAGAAATGCATTAAAACATGCAACGCTATTTTCTTTCACATCCCTATTTTGCTAAATGGAACGTTCCAGATTCAATCCATACCATGTGACTAAACAAAGCTGCCCTGCCAAGGCGCGAATACACGATTGGCGTTGGGCCAAGTTACTTTGGACTCGTCCACATAACGTACAATTTTCTATTACAAGAGTTCATGTTTCGTGTTCAAACTACCACAATTTAATCTTTTTTTCTGAAACTAATATACATGCTGTATCTATCTATATTAAAACTTTCATATACAGACTAATTTTATTGCTTTTTCTAGCGGAGTTTATTTGTATATGTTCAATTTCGAAACCATATCTCCCTCAAATTCGAATGGAATGTTCCAGATACCAGACAGACGTCAATTGAAACTTTGCCAAGAACTCTCTTGTCCTAGATTGTATTGGCGGAATACAATTACAACGGCAACACGTGGATAGATTTAGTTTGTGTTGGTCGCTCGAGGTAAACGCATCGTTCTAGTCTGACTAAAGTATTTATTTACAAACACTTCGTTTGTTTCTGAAATTACTACTACAACTTAGTGAATTCATCATGGCTATGTTTCCTAACGCTTCCCGAGGCTATATGCCATTTGTTACTGGACAACATCAGAAAAAGGCTATTGCTTTGGCTAAACAAAAACAAGCCAAGTCTGGAAAAAATGACAAGAAGCGAAAGATGAAGACCTACTTGGTGACCTTAAAGGACAGGAGTGGTGCTACTTATACATACACCATAAGAACTGATGGGACTACTTCTATGCCTACTTTGTGCGAATCTAAATTGGGAGCAACTGCCTCGCTTCCCAATCTCGGACTTACAAGTCCTATCCAGAGAATGTTATATTCCAGAGACGATCTTGATGTAAAAGATGAGAAGAAAGGGGGAATCTTCAGCTCAGTCATCAAATTCTTTAAACAGAAAACAGGAAAGAGCAAGAGTGGAAAGTCCAAGAGAAAGCCCAAGAGTTTGGAGCAAAGAAAACGCCAGAGAACCATCTCTGCGATGTCCAACTTAGATCCGATTCAGGAGAGACCTGATGAGGAGGAATACGAGGACAGTGATGACGAGGAAGACAATGACTCTTACACTCACAGCGAATCTGACAGTTCCAGCGTCAGCGAATCTGAACCTAACTGTGAAAGTGTCAGTATATGTGAGTCGGACTTGAAGTCTGTCGAAAAGATCAACATCCAGATTAAATCTTGACGACAATAAGGACTATAATTTAACTTTAAAATATGTGCCAAACCCGAGGATACGTTCCCCATGTTCGCAAGAAGAAGCCCACGTGCTGATGATGTGGCGAAAGTTTCTCTACGACGGCAGAACGGGAAAACACATACTACAGTGTTTAGTTTCCGTTTCAATGTGATGCCAAGACGAAACATGATCTAAAAGCGGTAAAGCCAAAAACGATCAGTGACGATTCAAGGAAACATTCATCTGGGTTTAACTTGACGAAAAATCCCAAAATGTTCGAAGTGTTGGCGAAGGCGCTCTGTTCTGGACTTTTCAAAATCCAGCAAAGCTACAGTGGTTGACATTTAAGTAACATTCCGGTGAAAAAATGTTAATTTGGACAGATTATTGACATCTAATAGGGATGTATGCCGATTCCTGTACTCGGAGTTTATCTGGAGAGCGAGAACTATAGATCTATGTAAATAACGCTATAATTTAATATTTTCCAATTCATTCTTTGTTCATTTCAATTCATGAATATAAGAAAGGAAATCTGTAAATTATTTATTGTGTGAAAGAGAAAAAGTAATTTAATGTGTGTTTGAAATTGACCTTAGATGTTGTTAAACATGGGTCGCATGCGGAAAATCGATAGCTCACTCTAGCTGGTAAATTTCCCTGTTGAATATTCATTGATACGATAAACGTACTATTTTTAGAACACTCAGTACGCTCTGATCTAACCATTGTGCTTTCGAGTATGGGGCTTTAAAAAACCAAACTTTTCATTAATATAACAAGAAAAAAAGTTATTCTTTTTTTTTTCTTTTCAAAAATTTTTGTTTTTGAAAAAAGATATCCTTTTACTCTTTGACCTGTAAAATGGAAAAATGGCGGGAATGTACCGTAACCTTATTGGGTAGACGGTTGTTAGGGGCAACACCGTTCTAGTATGCGACCCGTGTTTGAAAATTTTTGAATGAATGGGAGCATGATCATCAACGCACCAAACAATGCAATGTGTTCTTGTTGAAACATAACTTGTTATCTCTTTGGTTCATCCAGGAGAATGAACTTGTATAATAAAAGATACTGAAAAAAACTTATGATCTTTTTTATTATTTTATATAGTGCAAGTATTTTTAAATTGAATTAGTGATTCATAGAAATCTACAGAGATAAAAGGGTTTCACAGATAATGCTACAGATTTATCTTGGAAAATTCCAACATGAAGATTCTTTTTACTTGGTTGAATGAACAAGTTTTTAGTTGATTGCCTGATAAACATATTGATAAACTCGGATCAGAGCACTCAAGTAAAAAGTTATTCATTGAAAAGTCCGAGCTCTAAAGAAGGCTTCTTCTTGGAATTCAAATAAATTTTACATACAGGAAGAAAAAGGTACATCCTATAGTATTTTTACATTTTAAAATAATGTTACATGAAATGAAACATATTTGACCGATGTTACATGTGACTCTTACTATACATTTACACGAAATAACTATTTCGAATTTCCGCATTTGAAATGACATTTGCGACCTGCGTTATATGTAACATTTAATACAATATCCTTCAATGTGACCTTTCGATGAACTTTTTTTCCTTTTGTAATTCGAAGCTTTATAATAAGATTGACAGAATGCTAGAGCGGAGACAAAATATATGTTTGCCAGCACTGAATAAGAAAGTGAGCCTAATCGATAGCATTATCGCAGGAAGGTGACTGACTCTTCATCAGCATTAAGGAGACACCCCCTTTCTATCATTCAAGAATGCTTAATGTTGTCCAACAAAAAGGATATTTATCATTATATAAAACTTCCGTGAAAAACTGCTTTTTTTTCTCAAGTCATTGCATACTTTTTGATAACGATGGTAAGATTCAAAACAAACGAGGGGGAAAAATAAATAAAATAATCAAAACGTCCTTTCTTAACAGAGGTACTTCGAATCATGCAGTAAAATCGACACAAAATATAAACAAAAATATTTTAGATTTCTATACAGTTTGTTAATGCATCAATAAACAAGCAATAGGAGGAAAGCGATTTTCCGCGAACTTTCTGCTTCGATAATAAGTTAAAATTCCATTTACATTAATGCATTTTATATAGAAATACTAAAAATTACTTGTTTTCTTGTCTATAAATTTGATTATCTTTGGTTGCATGTTACACCCATTGAAATGCTGCAGTTTACGTACCACCTTAAAACAAAGGTTCATATTTAGGTGTATTTTTTAAATATTAAAACTTGCGCCGCGGTAGTAGTATTTGAGGGAATTATGCTGATGTAGTGGCGCGTACCGTCGCTGACATGCAGATCACCCCTCCCCTTCAAGTTCACCGTCAGAGTTCAACGGCCGGTCGGCGGCTCCCCAAACCACGTGGCCCCCGAGGATCGATGAACAAAATTTTATATTCCTTAGAGATTTTTTTTTCTTTCTCTTTCTATGTGAAACATTTTTTTGACATAAAATTAAATGCTAGTTTATGTTATTTATTTAATTAATTTAAAAAAAGATATATAAATTAAGAACCTAAATCAAGTTAGTATTTGAATCACCACATTTACAAGTCATTAAACCTTACTGAAGGCCGAAACAAAGCTTTGTTGCAGCTCTTAATACAAAAACAGTTTTTGTTATTAGTAAAATCAAGGATAGCGAAATGTCGTAATGCCAGAAGAAAAATATGCTTTAATGTCAGTACCAATCGATATACTCCAGAATATGCATTCCATTAGATTGGCGCCAAAATCGATTTTTCCCTTGGGATCGTTACAGATTTTTTAAAAATGTTAATCTACGTTTGCATGAAACACAAACACGCTATATTCTGTAAATTGGATGAAAATATCACGAAGTTGGACTGATAAGAGGGCGGGAATGTTGGGCACACGGTGCAGCTACCTTCTCACACAATAAACTAGACTATTTATTTTTAGTTGATCGGTACATTTCAGTATCCGGTCCACGTGTCGAAATTTTTGTAGTCTTGATCTGTTCAGTTGTAAAGTTATTCAAGTAATAAATTTGACGGTCTTGACCAGTATCTTCTTTTTCTCTAATATGAACATATTTGTAAAGTCTCATGACCCCACCGCACTATCAAAACACCTAGCCAAATTCCCACCGTCTCTTCTGTAATTTTATTATTTACAAGACCAAACATAGCTTTTTGATTACAAATGGAACAAAAAGGGTAGCTTCTAGATATTAATCGAACATGTGTTTGCACAGACTTAGTCTGACCCAGTGCCTGGAATTCTCTTATATATCCATTACAACTCTTGTAATCTTTGGTCCTCTTTAGCTTTGACAACACGTTTCCCCAAACAAGGGCATTGTTACTGAGTGACGTCAAACCTTTTAAAAATTTAAGGCTCAATATTTTTCCATACCCAATTATCGATTCTGACCGCGTTCCTAGGAATGGCCTAATGGGCAAACTGCCAAGAAAAAAGCATGAATAGATTTTTTTAAAACTCTCAAAACAAATGTTTTATCTTCCTTAATCCTTTGGCTGAGGAAATATATGGAATGTTGATTACAATTTTACTGAATTGGTAATATTGTTTCAAGTAATTTAGTACATGCACTCTAGAAAATATACGCAGTTTACACCGCGCTGAAATATTTGCACACGTTCGTTAATTACGATTATTGATCGTGCAGGTAACAAATCTTCATTAGGTGCAGTGGCCAAAAATAAATCGCAAATACACGACAGTTTACTACAAATTTTCATTTAACAGTGAACAGTGCGTTACTGGCTTTCTTGTTTGAAAATATACACAGAAAATAACATAAAACATATAAGTATGTATAGTTGTTTTATTTTTAAATAGCTGAGCGCACGTCTCGATTTGGCAATAACAATTACTGCATTAGTATTTCATATTATTCCTGACAAATACGAGTTATGTTTGGCTGAACATGAAAACAAATATCAAACAATTATGTAACATTCTTCAAAATTCTATAACTCCGATTAATCTGAGAAATTTAAGACTGTTTACAAAATTGCACTATAACTCCGAATCAGCAACGCCCTGCTTCAACTATTTATCGCCAGATTATCAATTTTAGAGACATGGGGAATGCAGATTTCAAATATTATGTAAAAATACTATAAACAAGACTTTTTTTTAAGTGTAAAACTGATTGTATTTGTAAAATTGAAGAAAACAAAAATAAAGTATTATTATAATCGAAGAATGTCGAAGGAAAACAAATTATTATTTCAATCAAAACTGGACGACAGTCGTTCTTTATTTGCAAAGACTGTAAACAGCAAAATTAAAACCTAAATGCCAAATAAATACAAATTAGTGTTTTCTACAACGAAATAAACATGATCGATCTAAACACAAAATAAAGCTAATGATGGTCACCAGAATACTACATTTACTACGTCGCCAAATGATGGGCTACATTTTTCCAGACAGGGCGTCGGTCTACAGCATCAATATTCTTGGAATGTTCGATAACATTCTCTCCTTATAAGGTAAAAATGTCTGCGATGCTGTATCGATCTACTCTACTACCAATACGTACTACGAGTATAGTAAGGCTAAAAGCAACACGCAATATAACGGTCCCAATGTTTCTAGACGTTCTGATTCCTACGAGACCAATTAAATCGTGCATCTCATCCTACATAAAAGTGATAGATTATTACGAGAGAGTTCACTGAACAACACACGAAATATTCAGTTTTGACAAAATCGTTATTATCTAAGATATAATTTGATAAATTATTGTATATAGTGCAACCTTATCGATTTTGGGGGAATAAAAACATACACCCACACGCACCTTTGAAACAAGTAAAGGAAATGACGTAGGCGTGCACTTATCATCTGGTTCCCTTCGGAGAAGTTATTCAAAGAATGGTACTTTTGGAGCAAAAAAGTTTATAAATATTTTATAGCACATTAAACTAGTAAGTGTCATTTTCATAAATAGGATTCAACTTGTGGAGAATCAAAACGATTATCAGATATATTGCTCAATACGCAGCATGCCAAACACACACACGCCAGCTCTTTTACACTGTAACGTATTTTCGGGGAAAGTTGCAAGCGCACCACATTCTTGATATTCTTTGAATGTTCCAAACCAGCAGACGATGACAGATCTTCAAAGCGAGTGCTTATCTTTGTCTGTCTCAGACTGGTACCACGGAAGACGGATGTATATTTTTACCAAGAAAATGTACGAAGACAACTCGTTAATTTACTGAAATACACCCGAAAGTAAGCTCTCCAATAACTTAGTAGTGTAGGAGTACGGGACAAATGACGTACACATCTTCTAATGAAAGGAATTCTTTAATTCTACACTAAAAGAATCGGAGAAGATATTTTGTGTATTATATAAACACATATACAGTCACTATCCATGTATCCACCTCCCCCAAACATCAAAAATCGACATTTCAATGATTATATTACACGTACGAGGGGAAAAATCTATATCGGATTCAGTCAATTAATTAAACAGAGAGACTATCTAGTTACTAATGTGGGTTACTGTGTCAACTTGGTTACCTGAATAGCTATCTATGTGACGTTCGGTCAGGTAGTAAAACTAACAGTGACCGACGTCCGTCACCCCCGTCTACCACGTGGTCGAGGCTTTTACAAAGAAATATTTGCCTCTGTGCCTTCGGACAAACATAAGTGTAATTCCGGTGTTTTTATAAAACTTTTTTTTAAAACGTAGATAAATACTTTATTGACGACATCCCTTGCCTAAAATGTCATTTGCACTTACTTTGTCTTGATAAATGACAAGAATGTTGAAAGAATACATTGTTTAGTGCGTAGTTTTGAGTGTGATTAAAATCTGACAAAAATATATGTGTGTCTAATGTCCGGTTCTTTTTCCATTGATCCGTAACTCGTGCTTCATTTTAAAAGTTTTAATTATACCCGCCATGCCAACATCTAAAGAACATGGCAGGATGTAGCTTTGAACAGGGTACTTTATTAATACAAACCTTTATGTGATATAGCAACTGTCTGATGTATCATCAAATGCACGTATAAACTTTTTTTCGTCCCAAAGTTACTTTGTGACATACAAAAAAGACACAAAGACCCGGAAAGTCAAAGTCTCGTCGGTTTTAATTCATAGAGCTATTTTAAAAGAGAATCCTCTATTAATATAGTATAAAGTTAAACAATCAAAATAGATTTAAAGTCAAAGGAAAAGGTGTCGTGTGTATCAGCATGAGGAAGTGACATCATTTTGCAAACTGAGAAAACGCACAAAAAATTAAGATGTTAATTAAATGGTCGATGACACTTACAATTAACTCAACAACGTAAAATGACGTAAATACTGACTGTGTACATTAAAGTCAACAACCTGTATCTTTTATTTATGTGCATCCGTTTAGGAAGCATTTAAAAAAAAAAATTAAACTTCCAAATTTGGTAAATATATAACTTACGATTATTACTTTTTTCATTGGTATTACATATAATCATAAAATTCATATGTTTCATAATTAAAATTCTATTTATATCTCTAACTTAATAATACGCTAGAACTTATTATTTCATCATTATTTTATTATATTTTGAGTTATTTATATCTGTGGTTAAATATAGAACGGAATGTCTGTGAAGTCGATAGAGGGTCAGTAGTCTTGTATCTCTTCCTCCAAGATCGCCCAATCCATGCAAGTTTATCATGATCACTTAAGACCGATATTTACAGCACTTATAGACGAGTGTATTAAGTTCACTTCTCCATAATATCTTTTACGTAACAGGTTAAAATTTTTCTGGGATCTGTGTACAAGATTTTCTCTCTAAATTTCGAATGGATTGGTCCGAACCAAACTCTCCATGTATTCTGACAAATAGTACAGCTACAGACAGAAATCGTTCCAAACAAATCAAGGAAATAATATATTCAAGATTATATATAATTATTATTTAACAATTCTGTACCTATAATTCCCT
>PRKT01000119.1:1025367-1050984 GCA_003671525.1 Saccostrea glomerata
CAACAACCAACATCTTATAGGAATGACTTTATATAATAAAATCTATATACACTATAAATCAATAAGTAAATATAGGTACAAGTACATTTCTTTATTTTTCTTAGTTTTATCCAGAAAATACAATTAATGGTAATCATAGAATTTTTAAACATATTTCCCTAATTTAAGCCGCTGTCTTTGCTGAATTTTATCTTATATTTTTTGCATTTTTATATCAGCATATCATAGAGGTATTTCTTCACAACTGAAATTGCTATGAATTATCAACCAAAGGAAGAGAATTCTGATATTAACAAACTCCATAAATCAAATAAAACTGTTTTAAATGATGAAAAAAAAATTCTTTTTGTAAAATGTGTACGTTTTTGATTAATAACAATGTTATGTCTATAATCACAGTTGCAAAAGTCAGCGGGAAAAAAACAAACGTCGCTATTGTGACGTCACATAACGCTGCTTTGACGTCGAACGACATAGGTCCCCCCTTAAGTTCACTTCTCCATAAAAACTTTTACGTAACAGGTTAAAATTTTTCTGGGATCTGTGTACAAGATTTTCTCTCTAAATTTCGAATGGATTGGTCTGAACCAAACTCTCCATGTATTCTGACAAATAGTACAGCTACAAACAGAAATCGTTCCAAACAAATCAAGGAAATAATATATTCAAGATTATATATAATTATTATTTAACAATTCTGTACCTATAATTCCCTTAAATTTTAGAATAGGACACCAGATAATGGACCGTTTGCAAATGTACCCATATTTCAAGTATTTTTTTATTCTTTTCTTTTTTTTTGGAGGAAGTCACCAAGACGGCTAAGTTTATTTATTGAATGGAGTACGTGATATATATTTTTTTCCCAACGGACTTTGTACCGAATCGTGTCTAGGAATTTTTTTGTTACCCATGAAATTACAGACCCACCAAGATGCATTTCCCTGTCGTCATACTTTTTTGTTAACTCAGTGTTGAATGGTTGCTACGAACCTTTAACCATTACGTCAAGCAAACTTTTCCATTCATCCAGAAGTGTCTCATGTTCGAATATATTTTTATTGCTAAATGGCCTGGTCTGTTCTTAATATTCAACCTTATCAAAAGGTACTTTTAAAATCCTGAATTCATCTCCTTTTATTGCTAAATAATGTGAATGAAAGGGGTAGTTGTTTTGCAATAGAACGTCAGCATTGTCTGTATTTGGCATTTGAAGGCTAACAGCATATACGCCCTTCTTAAAACCTTGCATAATTTAGATACCAATGTAACAAACAGCATTGTCATCTTCTTCTATTGCAATGAACCTTTAAGCAAAAAAAAAACTTAATTCATCAATGAACTTCTATCTAGAATTCATCAAGTTCCAAATTAATAATGAAAATGATTACCACATTTTTAGCATCATTCCTGCACTAAGCAATAATTAATTCATCAAACAATTCATTTATTAAACAAGTCTTTTATTGTATACTATATATATATATTTTGACCTAAGTTGAGAGAGCATTGCCCTACTGTTTTGACGTATAGAAATACATGTATACATATAAGTGACAACTTCATACTCTTGAAATACTAATTCTGTAAGACACTAATTACACCTATAAGACAATGGGACAAACATTAGAACATTGAACCACAGACATTTTCTCCTAAACACCACTAGATTGAATGAACTTCAGCTGGGAATTACTGTAAACAGAGAGATTTTTGGGTGATGGTATGATTGATTTCTTCAAAACAGAACCATGCTGTTTTGGGGTAAAACAACGAGAGGAGCTATTTTGGTGCTTTTTGTTTGCCCATTTTTATAACAAATCCTAACACCAACCAAAAATTGTAAAATCAATTGCAAGCAAAACTTAAAGCAAAATATGGCAATTTTTTTGATAAGTTCAGATAACCAAAATTGAAAAACAAATTTTATTTGTTTTATTATACACATAGAGATAAGATTTTTCTGTAAATAACACAATTTAAATAAATCATGTATCTCAGATTATGAGATGTACATGTAAAAAAAAAATTTAAATGCTGACTGATTTACCGACTCCACATTTAAATAATTATAACAGACAAATTCAGTCTTTTTACTATAAAAATGTCAGGTTATTCAAGTTCAAAATCTGATTGAGTGGAAATTTTAATTTGAACATAAATAAATATCATATACTATATCTACACTTTTTAGTTCAGATAAACCATATATAGCTTTAAACTGCAGCAAAAGTTAATACAGTGCAAATTTAAATCAGGTCAAAGTTGTATTTTTAAATCTGTTTTTAGTAAGAACTAGAATATAATATATTAGGGGGAAAAAGTACAATAAACAGTACTACTATGTGTTTTAAAAAGTTTATTAAATTTAGCATATCATTATAATAAAGGTTATAGTACATGTAGAATGTATAGGTCTCTTATAGAACCCCAGAAGTATTATTGTGAAACACAATACAATTTTACTGAAAACTTCACCAAAAAGAAAAAAAAAAACATGTACTTCTTTCAAAAGTAAAAAAAAAATCCTTCAAAGATCTTTTGATATATTAGTAAGGATACTGCTGATGCTCTCTAGTATCAATGATATGTATGCTATAATAGAGGGCCACCATATGAAACATATGGATATAACAAATGGTATTCAAGATCAAAATTCCATAAAACAATACAAAATAGGAGCAGAGCAAACACGGACCTCCAAAACATTAGAGGTGGGACCAGATGCCATGGAGGAGTGAGCATCCCCTGCTCAAATATACCAAATACTGTATTTCTTCATTAGTTCATAACTCTGAATCAATCTTACAACATTATATGTTACAACAAAGTATAAGTCTCAATTATCATAAGCCAATTAAAATTATCAAGGCTATTTGGGCCAATTTCATCAACATTACCAAATGTTATTCATAGTCCATTTTTTCAGGCCAGTAAAGATTTTTCCTTAAAACTTATAAAAAAAAGGTTTTAAAACTATGAGTCTGTAGTCACAAGGTATTAAACTGAACCCTAAATGTATACATGTATTAAAAAATACTTTACGTTTTCCGAAACAAAACAATGAAAGTGGGACATCCTAACACTTCATACATAACACTTGTTACAACCTTGAGTGGACATATGCAATGCCACAAGTTCACATGTAAGGGGATGTTTACGCTGTATCTCCCATTGTAAAAGGTCAAAGGATATCAGCAAAGTACAAGTGTCTGGAGATAACCCCTACCTTGTACCGTGCCCCCTCCAGATAAGGTGCCCCCCACAAGATAACGCCCCCCTTTGATGAGGAATACGGTGACAACATGCACCGCGACTCTCATCTCGTTCACTGTTATCAGTATTGATACTAGTACAATAAGTACATACTAACATACATAAGTAGTAAAGATATCAATACGTTCAGATAATGAAAGAATCTAGTCATAAAAAAACATTAACATTAATTCTTAGAAAATCTCATTACAGTATGTATGTGCACTATTTCCATGACAGAACATTTTTTTTATATCTTTGATTGCCATTCATAAAAAATTCTGAAATAAAACAGCTAGGTCATATTGAATTTGAATGGCTAGGTGTGATGAAAATGTCATTAATCTAAAATTAAAAATGTATAAGATGATTTATTACACACATTAATTATAAAAACAATTCATTAATATTAAATTTTTTCATGTCTTGGTATAGGCTGTCAATTATGTAGTTCAGCAATAATTTTTAGACACACATGATTTGTTTCAAGACATTTTGGATTTTTCATGACACACAGAAGAAATTCCAAAATAAAATGTCTTCTTTGTGGTGGAATAGTGGGCTGGAGACAATGAAGAGACCAGTGCACCTGTAACATTCTGGACTTATCGGGAGTGTTTACAATACAAAGGAGAGGTCGGAGGATTACTGGCCCTCATGCGACCTAAATCAAACATATACAGTCTTTGATGTGTGACATTTGACCTATCTGATGTTTATAACTTCTGGAACATATTTGTGGACAACTGAATCAATGTAAACAAGACCCTTGACATAAACCTTTGCATGTACCCTAATATAAACATTCATAACACCCGCACACCTTAGCCAGAACCCTTTAATGTAGTACATGTGATCACTTCAGATTTCTACTCATCATCATCATAATATTTATAACTGAGCGTACCTAGCACAGCATTTTACATATCAATCAAAACACAATAACACAATGTCCATCATATGCAGCGCGTGCATTGTCATAAAGTGGTGTGATGGGGCACATGCAATCCTTCAACATGAACATTGAATTTTACCCTGCAGTAAACTTTTTATGTTAATTTTTAAAATAAAATTTCAGCTGAGCAAATATCTTTTTTTTTACAGTAAATGTCAATGATATAACATTTTTAAAAGTGAGAAAAAAATGATTTCAAATTAAAAATAGATTTTATCACTTGTTTTCAAGTCTTTAGCATAAATTAAAGATGCCAATATATATGAGTATATAGGTATGAACTTCATATGAACCTTGTATTGTTAAGTTCATGAGAGAAAGAGAGAGTCCCAAATTTTTAAATGGCTAATTATACCTACTCCTACACCTAACAATAGCAGGCTGATACTCCTAAAACCAAACAACAAACAGACTTTTTTTCTTTGGAAGTGAGTCAAACATATCTCTAGGGCAAATAATTTAATTTTAGCCGACAAAATTGGGGAATGAATTTATTTGTTTTCTCTGGTCATTACGGAACTTTAAGTAGCACAATCCTCTACACCAATACCAAATACCCCCGCTATTGTGGGTGGTCAAAGGTCGTGCTACAGTTTACAAATATTGATAGGAAGGTTTAACGTTAGTAAAATCCCAGGAATTCTACACATCTGATATATCATTGCAAAATCTTATTCATAGAGATACAATTTTAAAAATGTCATAATTTGTCTTTGAGAACAGAGGGGAGAAAAACCTTGATACATTGACAGCCTTGATACACATATATAATTAATTACATTTATATATTATATATATACATGTTTATGTTATTGCCTGTATTTTTGGATGAAGACAATAAGAAGAGTTGTGTTGTTCCTACAGTCAAGGTAAGGTTATTCGGCTGGAGAAATCGGTTACGTTCATCAGTAGTCATGGGGCATGGACACATCACATGACCATGGGTCAATTCACCAACAAATGCCTATACTTTTACCGACAGAAATCAGTGGCCATCACTGAATGTCTCTATCTCTTAGTCAATAAAAAATATCAAAATATGTTAATATGTGTAAAAAAAAAAAATAATAAAGTAGGTGTTGGCCCGAAGAAAAGGTCTGATCAACTTTAATCTGAATTGTGTCACCTGGTTACCGACTTTAGTGGAAACGACACGTAGTACAAAAATCTGTCTGATATTCACATAGCAAGGAGACAGCATTTTCATAAAAAGAACAAACCAGCATGATGAGAGTACTGTGAGACGAGAGAAATCAATTGCTAGCCTGCAATGATTATAGGGCATTTGATGCAGAGTAACACTGCAGGTCTTAAGGGATGAAGACATCTGAGGTCTTTTGAGGATAGCTCTGTTTGCCATAAATGGAAAAACAGACAGCCGATTCATGAATAATATTAGCCATATTTAAGCAGAAAAATTATGCCTGGAATTAGGACCTATCAAATTTCAAGACAGTAGGGCCCATTTCTTATCCCTTTGGAATAGAGCATATCAGAGGTGATTACTTAGTTCATCAAATATCAGTATGCCTGGAGTCTTCACTCTTCAACAAAATTACAAAACAACAAAATATCTAGGTAAAATCGTTGTCAAACTGGGCTAATTAATACAAGAGACGGATAAATTCTTGACACAAGTCTGAATATATAGCATTTAAATCAAATTGAGCTGGATTCTTATTGCATTCATCATAATTTTCCTCCCAAATGCTTTTGACAGAATGAAGCACAGGATACTTTAAATAGTCTATCAAATTTCTCCCAAAATTCTCACAAACACCATCTTTTCTTAATGCTTGTTAATTTGTAAACATCAACCCTCAGATTTAAGAATTTTATGTTATGTAATTCAACTAATTTTGTTCCACGTTTATATGTAATGTTTACGTTATACAGAACATATTTACAAATTAACGAACAATACTAATTGTTTATATATGCAAGTATATCTATTAAATGGTAAACACAACAAATACAACCTGTAATGTACAATTTCTAATTATATAGCTATCGATCGATTTATAAAAAAAAAACACCCTCAAGCATCTTATTGTAAATCTCAGCATGTGATCTGTCCTTTCATCATCTGATCTTATATATACATGTATATATATAGCTGATCTTCACTATTCAAACCCATGACCAGTGTCAAGCAAAAGTCATTCCAGGACACCTGTACCCTCAATAAAGGTAAACAGAGTATCTGTTATCTAATGTCACCATGGAAACAATACACAGTTTGGGAATCATTTGAAGGAATCATTGTAATACTGTACATGATTCTATATGTCTCAGTGTTAAGCTGAAAATCATTAGGAATTTAGAGTAATGTATACTGGGCATTAAGTCCACGCTTAGCACCTGTAACCCCACAGTACCGGTACATATGGAGATCTCAGATTTCCCTGATCTACTTGTATATTTTCCTGAGGCAAGTCTGCTACATTTTTACTAAATGAAAGAGTTAACTATTTTTAGAGACATAAATATAAACATGTATATATAAATTTAGTTTGAAAGAAGGAGAGACATAAACATCCCATTTTATCATTCTGTATCATTCAAACCTCTTTAAAATAAAAGATTGGCAAAAAATGATACTTTCAAAACACTACAGAAATAAAAAATATAACTATATATACTGTTTGGGTTTCTCACTAAATTGTTTGTACACAAAGCAATCCTTTTAAGAAATTATCTCCAGGTCATGTGGTGCACAGCGATGATGAGTGGGCTTTATCTCTGACTGCTTTTTACTCTGTATCATTCTCACACAATTAGCAGTTTGGTCTTAGCTAATACAGGTTAATTGGTATGAGTAGTGGTGTTCATCAATAGATGACCAATATAGTTCAGGGTCTATATCCAATCATTATTACCCATCCACTGATCAATATAACTCAATACACATGCTGAGGATGATGCATGCTGGTCATCAGGAGTTGACTCATCACTGGCACCCATTAAAATCATCAGTCTCCAAAGATACTGAGTTTGTTATGACTGTGTTGCTATGTTTACAAACTTTGATACTGTCATCTCCCAAACAATTTCAAATAGAGGCTTTCAACTTTACCTTAAAAGAAATGTATGGATATGAAATTACCGTATTTCATTTTATCATTTAAGAAACCTTAGTACCTTTGTTTTTTATGGTTTAATTTATCACAGAAATTCTATGAAAAAAAAAATCAAGAGTGAAGTGATTTGTTACTTTTTAAGTTACCTGACTCAAATATAGTTTTTAATTTATTTTCTCTTAATTAATCAACAGCCGTTTAATTAGTTCTAATCAATCACTGTGGGAGAAGGAAATACTCGTAAAATGTACACAATGTTTGGCGAATTAACATAAATTCACCTTGCATCATTCAATTTTCTACGCACACCTTTAAGCTTCTACGCATTCCATTATGAGTAAACTAAGCTTGTCAGAAACGTATATCAAGATATTTTTGGCAATGGTACCAAGTGAATGAAAGGCCTTTTGTTTATATATTAGTCTACTGACAAATGGCCAACGATTAAGTACATTGTGGCATTACAGTCCCATGGGCTTACTTATCGCTTCTGCTATATTTAGATCTGGGGAATGTTTTCATAAGGCAAGAAAATTTGTAAACAAAGCCTTGTGGCTTTTGTTTATGTGTATATTTTCAATGGCAAATTATCGCCTAGACCCATGCTGTTAGGTATGTGCTAATTGGCTGGAGGAGGAGGGCCAGATTTACTGGCCATTGAACATTTAGTTCACAGATACAACATGAATGATTAGGATGTACAGTAATAGAAATGACTTGTCTCGTAATAACAGAAAACGCACCTGTCATATATAAAAAATAAATAAATATTGGAAGTATTGTTTTAGGAATAAAAATTCATTTGACATGAATCAGCCCGATTTATCAAATACAAAACGTATCAAAATAATTTTGTAAAGAAGACAGGGGAAAAAAAGGATCACCAAAAAAAAAAAAATGAATGAATAAGAACATGAACAAGACATATGTTTATTGTCAATTTAAGTGAACAACAAGTCTTTCTCACAAATGACATATAAAACAAAACCATCATTCTTTGAAGAAAAAAAAAAAGCTCTTTATACCGGTATATCAATGAGTTTAAAGGAAGAGAAAAATCTCTGCCAAAAGAGGTGTGAAATTCTGGTTTATCAACCAAAACATTTACCCCAAGGAATTTAATTTGTACGCAAATCAAAAGACACTTAATATTGTATGCTTACAAACATTAGGAAGATTAAAGACAATCCGAGGACTTAACAATCCTATACGTAACCTCCCTTTGAACCTTCAGTGTAATCAAATTAATCAGATTAGAGAGGCTGAAATCTATCAAACTAACGATAATTACAAAAACAAACTCAGGACAATACAAAAAAAATCAACGGTTTAGAATAGCAGATTCAAACAGCATGCATGAATTAAAAAGCTTGCATTAATTTAAAAAAGCATGCACTAATTTAATAAAATGCATCGTCTCACACCAGATGAACTTTGTAATAGTATAACTTTTAAGACACTTCCCCGATTCTAATTTAAATTTTAAATGAGATTCAGGTAAAGACAGATTTATTGCGTTTCCTTGAAGTACCAAATCCTGAACGTCTGATCAACAGGTGTGTATAGACCTGCATGTGATAATTATTACTTAATATTGCGATTAGTTCTGCACTTTCTGGTCCCCCTAAAAGAACCAAGGATCTACATGTTTAAGACGAGGATTACATTACCAGCATGCTCAGACCAAACACATTGTATAGGTTCTAATCCACGATCAACCCAGGTGTACAAATGCATTTTCAATAGGCTACAATTTTTAATTGATTTATTAACTTTAACTAAGCTGTTATGGAAATTTACACTGGTATATACATACCAACAATCTTTTTTTCAAAAAATCAGATTAAATACCTTTATAAAAGAATTAAATGCATATATTCGATAATTTTGAACTTGAGAAAATATCTACAGTTGAACTTCAGTATCCAGGACACTGAGATCTTGGATACTTAGGTTATGGTTAAGTCCAAACCACTTATTCAAATATTTTTATCCTTGATTTTCAAATCCTCAGATAATTTGAAGTTTTTTCTTGGTCCCAATGAGTTTAAAATGAGGTTTGACTTTAGTTTATAAGATGAAATTATTTACTGAAAATCCAAAATTTTTCAATTTTCATTATTATACAGTAAAAAAATATCTAAATGAGAAAATACTCTACATTCGTTTTCTGTATAAAAATGATTTACTGTATGGCTCAAAAAGGGTTAAAAGGAAATTCCTAAACTTATTTAAGTTTCGATGATTTTCTTTTCCATGTTACTTATATAATCAGAGACTTTGTAATAATGGGGGAACCAGCTAGAATATGTCTGAACCAATAAGAATGCTTCAATTTGCCTGGTCTCCTCTCGGAGTCGTCTTACAAGCCGGATCTCTGACTGAATACACGTAACATACCTCTATACAAAAACAAAATAAACAATCAAGCATGAGGATTCTACAGATTTCTGGAAGAGATACTGGAATGTTTTCTGGCTTGTGTTATAACATTCTTTGGAGGGTATTGTTAAGTAAAGTACACTTTATTGAGCATTTAATGTCTGTCTGATGATATCGTAAGAAATGTTTTTCTTTCCTGGATTATACATGATTTACCATGATTAAACTACCCTGACCTAGCTCCTATCTGTCAATTTGTTAAAATGCACTAATTATTTTGAATAATGCTAAGATCTGAAATGTCTGATGACAGACAAAAATTTCAACATCTTGATTTTGGAGCATTGTAAATGATAACCCAATTACAATTCATCCAAACCAATAACATACAGTTGGTTACTTCAGTATCTGGAACATTCACATCTCAATTAAACAAACATTTGGAAGTTCCAAGCACTTGTTCATGATCTGTTTACCTTCAATATATCTCAAATAACTATTTTTTTTCTTTCTCCAATTGTGTAAAAGATGATAAAATTGTAATTTAATCATTTGCAAATTATTAAATGCAATTACAAAAACTTATAAATCTTAAATTGATTTTCTTTAATAAATTACTCATCAAAACAGTACATTTATATTAGCTATAAATTTTTTAGATAAAAACACAAACTGATTCATGCGCCATAGGATTTTTAAGGTGACCTAACCTCTGAGGTGAAGGGATTTGGCTACGACTCAAAAAGAATTCTCTAAACTAATCCAGCCTACTTCTATCCCAAAACAAATGTAAATTCTGATTAAGTATTTGTCTTATGCAAGACCTTGGCATCAGTTCAAGTAAACCATGTGATGAGTGAGACCTTTATTTAATTTTTATTATCTAATGATCACATATATAAATGTAATAATTTTAACATGCTACAAATCAACCATGAAGAAAGATTGATTAATATGAAGAAAAATAAAATCTTAGTATTCTTGATCATTAAAGCTATATACCTTAATAGTTTTATTTGCTGCTAAAACACAACATAACCCGCTGAATCAATTCACACTTTATATAATGCTTAAGTAATAGTTTTCCCTTAAAACTTATCCAACTTTCTTTTGCTTGAGAAGCTGACCTTTTAAATGGCAGAAAATAATTACCGTAATATGATGTATAAGAAAGGGCAACCTTTCAAGAATTTAAACTGTGCGTTACACTTTTTGAAAATATCCAGGTGTATCATTATAATTGGCACTTAAATTTCATAACCCACTTATAATTAATTACAAATGACCTTAAATTAAATTCTCAGTGAAACTATGTGAATATATTTCCTTTCTTTTCCCTGTTTTTGATTGGATACTGAAAGATTTGAAAGAGATGACCACCGTTTTTTTTTAGTGAGAAAAAAAAAACCTTTAAAGTCTGAAAAGTTTCAAGTATAAGAAAGAAATGTCAAATTATTTATACCAAAAAGTGTGTTATTAGACTATATAATTAGACTTTGGGCAAAGCTGGATAATTAAGTCTTTTAGCTGAGACGATTATGTGCGCAATAGGTGTCAAGTAACAGTTAACAACAAAGTAATGTGCAAGCCTCATCAAATGGCATCTTGAAGCTAATTTCGCTAACATTAATAATTACCAGTTCATAACTTTTTTGTCTCACTAATCTTCCAAAATGTGTTGTTGAAGTTCTTCTAGGATATTCAATTGTTAAATTTGCTGCATGTTGAACATTCTTCTTTCTACTTGAACTGAGATGTTGCAACTCAGTCAAGCATAGGAACCTGCAGACAGTGATAAAAAATGTTAAAGAATGTTTGGGACTGTGGGAAACCTGTTCATTGAAGAAACCAAACACCTCCCTTAAGGACTATGTAAAGACAGCATTTAATCAGCAAATCTAGGCCATCAGAATTTAAACAACTCTTCTCTGTGCAGTCAGATAAGCTAGACCTCCTTAATGCAGACTTTTAAACTTCCTGGTTGGGTAACTTTACCCAGAATGCCGACTTTCTGAATGAAGAAGCAGAAGTCCTGGTGTCAATGGCCACTGCTCATTGCAGGTGGATGTATATTTTTAAAACCTCCATGTTTATATAAATTTGTCATCACTTTCCACATGCAGGTGCTGAGTTAGATAAAATGCACTGCATATACACCAGAACCCTGCAAAGTTAGACTTTGTCCCAATACCAACAGAAAGTTAAAGTCAAAATAGTACACACATATGTTATGCCAGATTTGCTTGATATCAATTCCATGTTAAAATGCTGTTTAATATGCCGTCGTAAATGGCTGATTCATCATCAAAAAATGAACAAGGTTTGTTTTTGAAGCTTCTGCCATGACAGATGATCTATATACATATGATCTTGACCTGAAATTAACTCCTGCAACGCACTAAACTGAGTCACTATCGCCTATATACAATATGTCTGAGTTGTTTTAAAAAATTCAGAACATGTTAAATATTTTGGGATGAACAGACAGGCAGACAGACAACTGGATAATCATTAACCGATACTGTTAATGAAAACTGCACCAGAAAAAAGCTGACTTTTGAGGCAGGTTCACATTTTAATATCATATGTATTTCAGTTGGTTAAATAACCCAATATAAATATTGTCTAAAAACATTGTTTTAAAAATCAAATACTAGAAAGCGTACCAAAGAACAGACTTCTACCTGAGATAGTTTTATAAATATTTTCTGTGATATTAAATCTTCTCATGCAGTCATATGACCCAATACTTTAACACATTTTTATTTTCTTATGTAACCTTGAAAATCTGTCTCTTTTGAAAGCAGTGCTTTAATCTAACATATTTTTGCCATATTATTATTTTAATAAATAAATTAATTTGTAGCTACGTTAATCTGGATATTTTTTGGACTCATATCCTGGTGGACAATATTTATTCCAACATATTATAATGAAATAGAAATTATATTATTAAATTATATTATTAAAAAAGCCTAGTGCCAATAGAAAATGTCTGCCTTAACCTTATGGCTTATTAAGTCATACATATATTTTGTTTACTTCTGTAATTGTCATGAGGTTGGGTAAATTTTCAATGGTATATTTGTATCTATAATCTGCAAGACCACAAAAATTTGTGATAAGAAACTAGATTTGGCACAGCTAGATTTTAAACACACCTTTTTTATTCATGTTTTTATTTAACGGAAAATTAAAAAGAATAAATAAGAAGACAAGCAGAAACAATGAACTGTTGTCAAACAATTCAATTCATTGGTTATTAAAACAAATTGACAATCTGTGGGTAAAAAAAAAGATGTCTGATAGAAAAGCAAAAAGTCTTGATTTTGTCCCATAAATATTCATTTTTCTTTCTTCCTCCTAAAGAATAATTAATTGAGCAAAACTTAATCAGTTAATTAGCAGAAATGTCAGAGAAAATTACAACAAAAAACATTTCTAGCTCTTTATAAGAATAAAAGTACAGTTTGATTTTTTCTGTCGCCGCCACATTTACATGGTATATACACACAGTTTTGTAATAACATCTGTTACCCCGTGCATGCAGATTAGCACACCTACGTACTTACGTACCTAGCAATACACAGCGTTAGATTGACGACAACACGAAATTAATAATCAACAACATCTGGACACTATGTGAACTGGAAAAGCTTTCTGACAATAGTCTGCAGTCCTGGAAACTTTTTCTATGCTTTGTCTAATTAATTATCAAATTAAATTAATTGAATTTGTTGGATGCAGATCTTTTCTTTTTTTTTATCTCTAGAGTCCTAATTTTTGAACTGATTACATTATACATTTTTTTTTATTAAAGGATTCAATCTCAGTGAAAAGATGCGAACAACACTCTGTCATTTATGAGCTTCAAAATTGAAAATGTGGGGTTTCATTCATTTTTTTTCTTTTCTTTCCAATTCACTCAACATAAAACATTTTTGTGCAATCTAGCTGGTTCAAGTACTCTTATTTCATGCACCATAAACATTCTTTTTCCACAAAAAAGTGTTTTAATACTCATGAAGATTTCCTCCCAGAGAAAATTTAACTTGGCTTAAAGTATGAATCAGTTTGCACTTTAGCTGATAAACTTAAGTTCATCCCCAGATTATGCTCATTCTAAAGAACACTGCATTGTGAACCTTGAAATATAAATATGGTAGCATGATTTCTTCTCACAATCCATGCTTCAGGGTAAACTATGTTAGAAGTACCTCTTTATTCAATGCAAATATCGTACAAGGATATCTTTTTAAGGAAAATCTGTCATGCCAACTCCCTCAGCCTCCTACATACAATCATTCCAAGAGGATGCAGAGGAATATGTCCTTCTGATGTAACATCACTATGAATAACAATTCTGCATCAAGGGAAATCGGTCAAGCCACTGGGATGTTCAGGGACATGCATTATGTGGGTGGTTAAGCCACTGAGATGTTCAGTGCATTATGTGGATGGTTTAGCTTGACCATGGAATACCCTTTGTATGTAATAGGTAACATATGCATTAGCTCCCACAACAAAACTATACATAGCATTACAGAAATAGCAACATAATTTGGGACACACGTGCACACACAAACGTGCAGCATCTTAACAAATATAAGTACATCTGTTTCTGCCAACTTTGTTTCTATATAGTCTTTGTAAACTACAAAAAGAATTTGAAGGAATAGTATGTCAAACTAAAAATTTATTTACTGAATCTGCAAAACATCTCTGCTGAAACATGATCAAAATGGCAAAACTCAGTTAGATATTTTGCTATTAAAACTGACATTTTCAAAGAAATTTCAAAACAAATTATGATCATGAAGTTTACTGTCTGCTTCTCAGCCAGGAAAGACAACTCTTAAAATTAGTATTAATATAAAGGGTCAAACTTATGCCAAAAATTTGATTTTATGCATCTGAGGATGATTCTCAAGGACTTGAAGACTAAGATACAGTCTTGTAAAAATATGGTATTTGAACCCCCTTGAAGTAGATAAATGCGTTTTAGAAATTAAATTTCCTTTCGACTAGCCTAAGATACCAATGTTTATGAGCATTGTATGAAAATGAAAGTGATCTGTGATGTCTTACAATGATAGTGCAAACATCCTACTCTATTTATTTTATAACAATTGAACTATATAGAAGAACTAAATACTGAATAAGTTGGAAAAACATGCAATTTTCTTCAAACACCTGGATATCAATAATTTTACATGGTAAAATATATACTGATTGATAAATTTTTATTCAGAAAATGCCTAGTGGGTACTTTGATTCGTATTTCTAAATAATATATTAAATTTCATATTTTTCCCAATAAAATATGATTATCTTTAATGAAGAACGTTGAAAAAAAACATTATTCTGAGAATTCAAAGACATTTTTGTGAGTACTTTCAATTACCCAACTCTTGATTTTTAAGACCTGAGGATCGGACTATCTTAAACAAAGAATCATTTGATACGTACATGTAAGCAACAACACAGAGGGCAAAAAGAAACTGAGGACACCTTGAACTTGGATATTAATTCGGTTAATAAAAAAAAGAGATAAAGGGATTCAGCATTTACATACTCTCTAATCTTTGTACTTTTTAAAAAATTAAGTATGTCATTAGGTAACATCCTATGTCACCGTGATCTGCAATACCCGTGAACCTTTTTTGTCACGAGACTCGGCAAAAGTGAATATATATCACATGACCAGGAGGGGAAAATTTCGAACGGCCTTTTATTTTTAGACTTGATTCTTTGTCCTCATTCATACCCCCTGATTTCTCAGGTGATGTAATGAGTATGTAAAGAGATGAAATCTAGATACGTCGTAAGTAATTTGTGATGGTCATGTGATCTTGGTCCAAGTTTCATCATTTGTTTACATAAAGCATGTGACGTAATTTTTCTAGAACTGATAAGGGTCACTTTTGCCCCCTTAAAAATTTGACTCAAGTAAATTTAATTATTAATAAATCCATCTGATTTAAAGTTAAACAATTCTTAAAGGCCTTAAACACATTTTTTTCTTTCAAAATTAATTTTTTTTCTGTTTAAAAATTCTTGCTTGTGAAGACAATCCACAAAAGAATACTTTTAATTTTTTATGCATGATGCTCATCATCGACACATAGGCCTAATACTTAAGCTGAGTAATGTAAGAAAGATAACTCTTACATTGCCAACAGCACTGCAGTCTAAAACCTCAAACTAAAGATCAATGTGAAGGAGTTCAGTGAAAGAAAAAAGGAGTAATTACCGGTTAAAACTGGCAATACGAATGCCTTTAATTTCATACTCCAAGAATGTGTACCTGTGCACAGCCATATAATCCATTTATATGGCTGTCATATTGTAATACACACCAGTTATAATAAGGAAACAAATCAGAAACAACATCCAATCTAATTAAATCAAAATTAAGATCTTTGATCTGCTCTGCTCGAACTAGATTGCTACACAAAGATCAGACATATACATTCAATGTCTTTTTGGTTAGACTAGAGGTTCTAACTTTCTGAATACCATGTCATGGAGCCGAGTAAAAGGAGTTTTAAACAGACACTGGTAAATGTGACTATTATTTTGGTCCAAATTTTGTGGTAGATTGACTTACCTCTAAAACCAGGGGTAGAACCGGTATGAACGTGTCGGTAGCCTGAGAGAGTCGGTTCAGGGCTCGAATCAGATGAAATCTCAGAGGATAGTAACGAGCTGTGGGTATCAATCTGGGGGAAAAAATGTAGAAAAGACCGTGTCAGACTTGGCTTGAAATTCTTTCTTTTTTATATTAAACATCAATGTATGAGATATATACAATGTATCACCGAATCAAATTACATGTAATAAAAAACTATCACTTAAGTTAGCACAAATACTAGCTGCAGAACTATAGCATTATGATTTTATACCTGGGTATATTAGTCTTTGATCAAAAACCTACAGATTTTGTAATGCAAATAATTTCCCAGTAATGTGTAATTTATGGCGCAAGATTTTCTGCCCACTTTTGGGACGAATTTCTTCATTTTCCAACAGTGTTTAATCAACTACTTTTCACTCCCTAGCCCAAGACCCATTTTATATTCAACCTATATAATTTATCCACCTTGAAACCTTTGTTTAAAAAGTCATCTTTAAAGACCCACAAATTTTCTTGTTTTGAATTTTGTGCCATATGACTAAACCAGAAGTCTCTGTCGAGACTGAAGCTCTACTGGTTTGTACTTATAGCAAAGGAAGAGAAAAGTACTTAAGCAGTTGGAAATTGAAACTTTTCAATATTTAGATTCAAGTTAAGCTACAGAGTTATACTTTAAAATATTGCATGCATGTTACTGTTACACAGAAAAGACAAAAAGAAGAAAGCACCTGCTAAGTCAGCATCAATGGAAGACAAACTGAAGAACCAAGACCCTGAATTCTATGAATTCCTAAAGAATGAAGATCAGAGTTTACTAAACTTTGATGACAGTGATGATGATGTAGATGAGGATGATTTCAGTCCTAGCGATGAGTCATCAGACGATGAAAAGCAGACATCTAAACCTAAGTCTGTGAAGGGTATGAAAGGAAAAGTAGTGGTAGGGAAGAAGAAGGGCACACAGGAAGAAGACCTGGATGACATCTTGTCTACAAGCGAAGAGGAGGAGGAGGATGAAGAAGGATCTGATGCTGAGACAGGGGGAAAATTCCATAAACTGCCATCCAAACTAGAGGTAATGCCACTATATCCAAGATCTACTCAATATAGTATGGAGTGTAGAATTGAGGAACATTATTTTCAGATTACATTTGTCAGTTTGACAATGATGCCAGTTTATCAACTTTACATTTGTCAGTTTGACAGTGATGTTAGTTTATCAACATTACATTTGTCAGGTTGACAGTGATGAAGATGAAGATGATGAGAATGAAAATGAAGAAGAGGAAGAAGTTACAGAGTCAAAGAAGGGGAAGATGAAAGGCATACTTGTGACCAGTAAGATGATTTCACACTGGAGCAAAGCACTAGAGGTGAGTTTTCTCATGACCAGTCAAGTTTGTATTCTTCCATGGTTGAAATCTGTTAATCTGTATTTAACTATGATTTTAACATTTTTCAACATTTGCACTTGCTTGTTTTATTTATATAGGATAAACCATCCTCTAGTCTGATAAAGGATGTTGTCTGTGCATTCAAAGCTGCTGTTAAGCGGGCCGGTCACGAAACAGAAGTTAATAAGTACAGGGTAGAAGGCAGCACAGGTAGGCCCTGTTTGAGAAAGTTAAGATTTTTTTAAAAATTATGTTAATTTGTGAAAGGGAATCTATAGCAGTTATAAAATAGATTTTAAAGTAAACTTGAGCAACAGAATAATTAGAACTAGATGTAAATAATATCTTCAAAAATTTATTCATTTTTAAAACACCTAATTTGTCCTAATGTTCTTCTATTCCAGCATTCAATGGCATTGTGAGACTATGTCTTGCTCACATGTCACCTGCGCTCCATAAGGTGTCAGGTATTCCTCTGACCACAGATCTACAGAAACCAGTTTTACCCAATCCACAAAGCAAGAAATGGAAGGCTGTAAAACTAGATACCAAGACTTACCTATCTCACCTGTTACACGTAAGTAAAACTGAATGTCAAGACTTACATGTGTGACATTCTACATCAAAGTTAAAGTGGGACATCAATACTTAGTTTCTCGCCTGTTACAAGTAAGTTAAAATGATATTATGAACTAAGTCCTACTTTTCTTACCTGTTTTGTTTATCCAATAGAATAAATCTAATATCAAGACTAGGTACAGAATTCAGTTTATGTTAACCTGTATTTGATATAATTGATATTTTGACAGTTGCTTGGAGAGATGTCGGAATCGGCCATGTTAAATGTCATCCTGAAGCACGTACACAGACTAGTGGCTTTCTACTCAGTCTTCCCAAAGCTCACAAAACTCATGATGAAGGTACAGTATGAAATAAAGGCTGTTGTATTTTTTTTTTCATTCAAAAATTACTGCGATTTAGATAGCCTGAGTTGAAAGCTAAAGAGAGCATTTTTGATCACCTGTTCTCCGTTGTCAGTCTATCGATCTGTTTATCTGAACATCTGTCTGTAAACTTTTCATATTTCAACTTCTTCTCAAGAACTGCAGGGTCAATTTAAATTAAAGTTGGTACAAAGCATTCTTGGGAGAAAGGGAGTTTAAATTCGTAAAATAAAGGGCCAAATCCCCTTACAAGAAAAGATAATGAAGAAGACAAAATTAGGTTGGTGTCATTTAAAATCCTCTTCTCAAGAACCACTGGGCCAGAAAATCTGAAACTAAATCAGAAGCATCCTGGTGTCATTTAGATTCTTAATTGTTCAAATCTTGTCCAATAGGGGTAGGGCGGGGCCACAATAGGAATCAACAATACAAGGGGGGAAATCTGGTGAAGAACAGCATGGCCAGAGTTTCTTAGGTGAGCATTGTGGCCCATGGGCCTCGTTAATTTTTATACTCCAGGACTAAAAAATTAAAACATTAAAAGTTTAACTTGAAGACAAGATTTTTTAGTGAGGAGATTTGTCTTTTTTTGTGTGAAGTAAAATAAAGCTGTCTTTCAGAAAATGATCTCTCTGTGGAGTAAAGGGGAGGAAACTACGCGGGTGTTGGCTTTCTTATGTCTAAACAAACTAGTACTGATTTCACAAAAAACACTGCTGGAACCTTGTATGAAGGTAAGCATCTTAATAAGTTGCTTTTATCCATTAAATCTAGGAAATTTATGTTACTGTTATTAATAAATATTGATTTGTAAAATTTTCAGAATAATGATATATAAAAAATGAAGGCTGATGAAAAATAATTTGAAAAGGCAAGATTTTTAATATGCTACACGTATAGATTTTTTTTTCAGCAAATGTACATGTCGTATGTGAAGAACACAAAGTTCACGTCTCCGACCACCATTCCTCTGATCAACTTCATGCAGATGTCCATGGTGGAGATCTTCACTGTGGATCCTGTACAGGCATATCAGCATGCCTTCATATACATCAGACAGCTCGCCATTCACCTGAGGAACGCCATCACAGTCAAAAAGAAGGTCAGAAAAAAACAGAGAATATAAAAGAATAAGAATCAAATTAAGAGGAAAGACAATCATTTTCATTACGTACATATGTACAATTATCATGTGTAATTCTTATCTTTGAAGTTATCTCTTTTGAAAATTGAAAACTGATAAATGTACATATATACTGGTATTGTCATAAGAACACTACTTTAGATTTCATAGTTTACACTTTTACCTAAAATTTCGTAGTTTACTCTTGTAACATTTGTGAAATTTTATTTTATTTTCAGGAGAATTGCCAAGCGGTGTATAACTGGCAATTTGTTCGGTGTCTGGAGTACTGGGTTCGATTACTTTGTAGCAGTCATCCAAGTGAAGCACTGAGACCCCTGATTTATCCCCTCACACAAACCATCATAGGAACCATCAAGTAAGCAATCTACTCATTTCAATGAGAAGAAATTAATTCTTATGATTTGAACTTCCCGGGTATCTATCAAACAAAAATGTACTTGAGGATTAAATTGATTTGAGACATTCAACTACAACTATATTCCAGCACCAAACAAATAACTTAGGTAGAAAAATGCAATTTTATGTTCCTGCAAGGCGGTATTGAAAAAATCTGTTTTATCAACAATGAAATGTGCGTTATGCAATCTACAGATCTTGACAATGTTCAAATATTCTATGAAATAATTATGTTTTGTTTTTCACCCCTTTCTCATTCTCAGAAATCACAGATCACCTCAAATTTTTTGCCAGGCAGTTATACCAAGATATGTTCTTTTTAAAAACATATGCCTTATTATCTCAACATTTTGAAGGCTTAAAAATGAGTCAATATAATGCCCAACTTCTCTGTTTAAAAGTCCTGTAAGTTTGAAATTGAGAATGAATTTGACTAAGATGAACTCCTGTAACATGACTATTACTTCTCTAATCCTAATTCTTAGCTGTATAACCAAAAAAGCCATATCATGTACATATATATTATTATAACTGTAACTTGATCTGAAGTGACGTATCACGTCTAGTTGATAGGTGCGGATCATCAGATCAAATGAGACTGCCAATTTCTGATGCAGGAACCTGATACATAAAGTACATTCCATACCTCAGTTTCCTTGAATTCATTCAAATAAAAATATTTTCAGACAAGATACATGTCACTTTAATGAGCTGTCACTGTGTTAAATACATGATTAGGTTTCTCCATTACAAAATCATGTACAACATTTCCAGTCTGTGACCTTTATTCAAATAATCTGGTGTCAGAATCTTCTCTCTTTTGTGCCAAGTATAAACTTATGTTTTCATAACACACTGTTATGGACATGCCAAGTCAAAGAACTTTCAGTCCTTTAGATATAATTTCAAGTTGAAAAATGAATATCAATTTTGGAATTTATTTTTTGGTTCACATTAGGTATGTAGCTGCAGAACTGTAGCGCTATGGTTTTAAATGTTAGTCATTGACCATTACGCTATAGATTCCGTAAGGTGCAATTTACAGCGCAGATTTTCTGGGCACTGTTGTGGAGAATTTCACAACTCTGCAGCATTGATCAATCATCTACCTTTTACTCCCTAATTCTAGACACATACTTTAACCAATATGTATATTTCAATTACTTTCCAATCCTCTACAGACCGATTAAGTCACTTGTTTTAATTTTTAGCTCTACTGGTCAGAGACCAGAAGAGCTTATGTGATAGTAATGCATCCGTCGTCCGTCCGTCTGTCCAGCTGTCTGTCTGTCTGTCTGTCCGTCTGTCTGTCTGTAAACAATTTTTCAAAATGCTACTCCTCCTACAATTTTGGTCTTCAGTGCATTCCAATATTATTTTAGTACGTACATTCCAAACATTCCAGTTTGACTTTTATTTAAAAACACAATTGACGGGTAAAGTTAAATAGTGTCAATACGCAATGTTTTTATCAACTTATATTTAAATTTTATTTTTATATCATAATTTTAAATAAATACGTATATTCTAGCTTCCACTCTAAGTGTATCATTTAGCTTATTCAAACATTCTTATAATCTAGAAATATGACAAAGAAAGCTTTGTTTACATACAAATACAATGTAGTATATTTCTTTTACTCCTACAATGCAAATTTTGCAGAAGTTGAAATATGTCACTTGTATTTGTACAGATTCAGAGAGCATCAAAAAGTTGTTTAAGGCAAGTCATGACATGAAGAAGAAATCTTACAGTCCGTACAGCAAATTCAGGGTGGGGGCAGCGCTGCTTTGTGAGGATGGCACTGTTATTACAGGTATGAATTATAACGTAAGCTGCGATCGCGAGCTTCTTTTTTTCTTCTTCATAAAATGCGTCTTAATTTTAGATATTAGTGTTTGCAGTCTGAAAAAAAAAAAATCCAAAAAATAAATAAACCAGAAAAAGCATGCACAGTATGAAAAAATTCATAGATGGAATTTAGTGACTAATAATGTGCGTTTTTAGGTTGTAATGTGGAGAATGCCTCCTATGGATTAACGATATGTGCAGAAAGAACGGCCTTAACAAAAGCAGTATCAGAGGGCCACAGACGATTCAAAGCGATCGCCATCTCAAGGTGACGTGTCAGTTACAGCGTACTATTATACATAGAACACACACACAGATCCTATTGATTCAGAGATAAGTACACATGCATTTCCTGTATGTCATTGTTCAAGGGCGTCTTATAAAGAAACGCAAGCAGATGCTATCGATCTCAATCCTACGAAAAAAAGAAAAACTTTTAGTCGCGTGAAATTTTCCAGAACCGCAGCTAAAGGTTACATCATCTAAGCCATGTGAATGAAGAATTTTACTTAATGATGTGATCAAGCGATTTAATGACTTATGTGAAAATTGGAATAAATGTCGAAATCTTAAACTATTCATTAAACCAAAAACTGTTATTCTTGAACGTTTTCGTAAAAGCACGTGCTCGATCCAAGCCCCGCCCACTCCTTTCTTCTCTTCCACTCCCACCTAGCGTGTGATTTTTAACCACGTCTTTATCGATAAACAAAAAGTTTTTTTTTCAAGGAATTTTTGAATTTTTTTTAAATTTCATTGTCCGAATAACAATGAAGCACATTTTTTTGCAAATTATCACGCAAACCAATTTCTTGATTGCATTACCCCCCCCCCCCCCCCCCCCTTGACCAGTAGAGCTAAAAATCAAGGTGCAAATTTTGATCAGAGTACATTGTATATAAATTCCAAACAAACTTTACTTTTTCGAAGTCTTTGATGCATTCCTTTTTAAAGCTGTGATGTCCATTGGTTCCCCATCATCAACATCCATATCAGCTAGTTTTCTGGTGAATGAAATTAAAAGTAATAGGTAAGCAATGAAAATGAAGAAGAAGAGAAGGCTACCAAATTCAAGTGATGCTTCATTTGTCAGCTACAGGGCCATTTAAATGATGATAAGATCCTTTTAATGATAATAAAGTTGTAGAAGAATCCTCCCTTTACTGATTTCTCGGCTCTCGGAAATAGGATCAGTGGAATAAAGTTGTAAAGGTTGGCAGATTTGCGACATCAGCTGGTGTCGCTGAATTTCCACTTTTCAATATGGCCTCTGCTCTGACTCTTCCCTGCACGTCACAATATAAAAGGCAGGGGATAGAGTCAGTGGAATCTGGGATTAGATCAGGGGTTCTAGTGCTGTAATTGTCTATTCATAATGATGTGTGCTATCATTCAATTCAATTAAAAGTATTGCAAGTTAAGGGGTAACCCGAATTACCGAAATGCCCCTGATTTACCGAAATGCCCCTGGGAATTACCGAAATGCCCCCTAAAACTACCGAAATGCCCCTTGAATTGTATTCTAATAGTCATTTTATGATAATTTATGATAAATTTTATTAACAAAACTGTGTATTTTGAACACAAATGTTAAAAAATGTGTTTAATTGGCTCAAATATTGTGACCTCTAAGAGCGATAACTCTTGCAACATTGTCTCAGCGGGAAGCATGTTACTGTCCGTTATTTTATCTCTCTCTCTCTCTCTCTCTCTCCCGCTCTCCTTTATTAGTTGAACAAATTTTATACCGTATGCCTTGTTAAGTATTTAAAAGGAAGAAAAGGAAACATGACAGAAATACAAGTAAGTATACACAGTTTTATTTACACCTCATATAAGTATAATAAACGTAAGGTTTAAAAAAAGAGAGATTTTTTAAAATTCTTTTTATAGATATTTAGGGCTCACTACCAGTTACAAAATAAAAAAAAACTTACCTCTCCAGTGCTTTGGAAAGTCGAACTCTTTCTCTTAAATAGCAATCTCGGCAAATTTTTGAATGCATAACGGTACGCAGTCGGAGACTACGTAAACCCCTGGGGTTCAGAGTTGTAAAATTTATACATATAAAAAAATACACCATATAAACAAAGCTATCAAATGCTTATAGCATATTAAACTTAAAAATTTTAAATTAATTAATTCAAATTATTCAGCATGTAAATCGACATCATTAAGAAAAAAAAAACATCTGCTAATATGAATACAATTACTACTAGAGTTATCTCTCTTAGATATTAGATAAAAAAACACATTTGTAAATATTTTTTTAATTAATTTTTTAAAAATATGTATAATTAACTCACAACCTTTCATAAAAACCAACGTATTTAAGTTTTAAAGGGGCATTTCGGTAGTTTCAAGGGGCATTTCGGTAATTTCCAGGGGCATTTCGGTAAATCAGGGGCATTTCGGTAATTCGAGGTACCGCAAGTTAAGGAGTCTTTATATACACTGTACTAAGTTAACAAAAAGCTACAACATAAACAGGTCCAGGAAAATCACTATATTTAGCTATATAGGTATATCTACCTATATAGCTTTATTTACCTATAAAATATAGCTATATTTAGCTATTTTGGAATAAGTTTCAGTTTTATGAAGGTAAATGTAAAATACAGGTAATTCTTCAAATACCATTTAAAGCAGAAGTTTGACTGATTATTATTTAAACGTTAATAAAACTGTATTTATCTCGTCCAAACGTATCAATAATGAGATAAAAACCTTTTACTCTTCATCTTCTTAGCAGAGAGTACTGTACCATGCGTTCCTTTTGGTGGAAGTGACGTATTATTTACAACGTTATTAATTAGTTGTATCTCGATCCCGATCAATGTTGAATCTTTTTTTTTTTTTTAGCTCACCTGAGCTCATTTTGTCTGTAGTCAGTCTTTCTAGCTGTTCGGCTAGCTCTCCGTCCGTCTCTGTTAAAATAAGCACATTTTTGACTTCTCCAGAACCACCGGGTCAAGTAAAGGTGATTGAAGTTTGTTCACATGAAGGGTCACGCTCTCTTTCAAGGGGAGAATATTCTGAAATAGCAGGGACCTATATACTATAGTACTACTAGTAAATAGGTCCCTGGAAATAGTGTTAATTTGGTGGAATGTTGTAAAAAATCTTCTTCTAAAGAACCACTGGGCCAAAAGGTTGAAACTAATATGAAACCTTCTAAAACATAGTGAAAATTAAGTTCGTTCATAGGATGACCCCTTGGGATAAGGTGGGGCTACGAATGGGGGGGGGGGGGTATATAGGAATATAAAGGGAAACATTAAAAAAAAAATCTTCTCAAGAACAGCAAAGCCTTGATAAGTAATAATGATATGGAAGCATCCTTAAGTACATGTGTAGATTAACATTTGTTCAAATCGTGCCATCCTGGGAAAGGGTGGGTCACAATGGGGGATCAAAGTTTTACATAGAGCTACCGGTATATAAGGGGGATCTTTAAAGATCTTCCTCTCGAGAGCAGCAAAGTCATGTTTAATCATATTGGTATTGAGGAATTCTCAGGTAAGGTCGATTCAACCTTTCAAATTCAAATGAAGACCCTATGGTGGTGGTGGGGAG
>PRKT01000119.1:1051092-1082786 GCA_003671525.1 Saccostrea glomerata
GGGGGTGGGGTGGGGTAAAGTAATGGAGATTTATGTTTTAGATAAAAATATAAAGGAATGGGGGGATTAAAATCTTCTTCTCAAGAACAGTAAAGCTTTGTTTAAATAATGTATTTTGATATGGAAGCATTCTCAGGTAAGGTAGATTTAGTTTGTTCAAATGATGACCCTTGGGTGCAGGGTTAGGCCACAAGAGTTAGAGTTTTACAGTAGTTGCAAGATGCGGAAGACTCGTGTGATATATTTAGTCAAAGACAGATATAACAGACTTTGTCTAAAGGAAACCCATTCTTAAAATGATAAGAGGCATCAGCATCCGAAAAACTTATACTATAGTATGCAGAAAACGATGGATTTCCCCAAAATACACACACTTAAAACGATTCAGAAATAGATCCGTCCTACTCAACGTGCACAATAAGATCGGTGGGCGTGTACGCACTACTATATAATGTGGACTAAAATAGAAGATTCTTTATATGTATATTTTAAGGTTTTTTATAAGCATTTTTTTCAAAGATAAGGATCAAAATAAATTCGTATTTGCGTAAAGATACCAGGCATATAGGAAGCAAATTTCTTCGGGGTTTCAGTTGGGAGCACTATAAAATACCAAACGTTCCTTGACATGTAAAAATAAAAGACATCACACAGGCCCCTAATACCCGGTAAAATTCTTCGTTATATACCTGTTTTGAAATCAGGACACGTCTTCAAAAATTGTTCTTCATTAGGATAAAGAATCAGTTTAAATCTAGAACGTGGCAATGCACATACATGTATGTCTAGCTACATGAAGGTGTCTTTTTTTAGCTCTACTGGTGAGACCAGAAGAGCTTATGCGATAGTAATGCGTCCGGCGTCCGTCCGTCTGTCTGTCTGTTTGTTTTCAAAATGCTACTCCTCCTACACTTTTGGTCTGATTTCATTATACCTTGGCACACAAGTAGACTACACTACTCTGTATCGGTTTTTGATTTCGATAAACGGTGTTGCAGTTGTTACTACAAATAAAATTTTTTGTAAAATTGTTTCAAAATGCTACTCCTCCTACAGTTTTGGTCTGATTTCAATATACTAGTAACTTGGCACACAAGTAGATTACACTAAGATACATAATTCTTTGTATCGGTTTCGGATTTTTATGAACGGTGTTGCCTAAAAATAGAAATTTCTTTGAAATTGTTTCAAAATGCTACTCCTCCTACAGTTTTGGTCTGATTTCAAAATAACTTGGCACATAAGTAGACTTCACTAATATACATAATTCTCTGTATCGCTTTTTGATTTCAATGAACGGTGTTGCCGTGCATGGTTACTAAAAATAGAAATTTCTATAAAATTGTTTCAAAATGCTACTCCTCCTACAGTTTTAATCTGATTTCAATATAACTTTTCTCACAAGTAGACTACACTGAGATACATAATTCTGTGTATCGGTTTTTGATTGAATGGTGTTGCCGTGGTTACTAAATATAGAAATTTCTATAAAATTGTTTCAAAATGCTACTCCTTCCACAGTTTTGGTCTGAATTCAAAATAACCTGGCACACAAGTAGACTACACATAGGTACACAATTCGATGAATCAGTTATGGATTTTTAGGAACGATGTTGCCATGGTTACTAAACATAGAACTTTCTGTGAAATACTTTCAAAATACTACTCCGCCTACAGTTTTTGTCCGATTTCAATATAACTTTGCACAGAAGTAGACTACACTATAAGATTCACAATTCTAACTTTTTTTTTTAAGTTCGATGAACATTATTGCCTTGGTTAGTGGTTATACTTAAGATAGAAATTTCTGTAAAATACTATAAAAATGCTACCCCTAATACAGTTTTAGTCTGATTATAATATTATGTGGCATGCAAGTAGACTACACTAAGAACATAAAGAGACTTAATCAAGGATCATTATTCTATTTATTGCTGTTGTAAAGTTTCAATTCCCAACTGCTACTTTTCTCTTCCTTTGCTATGAGTAAAAACCAGTAGAGTTTCAGTCTCGTATCATGTTGTAAATTTTTGCATTTACCTCCCCCTAGTAAATTCAAAATTTACAACATGATACTCGACAGAGACTTCTGGTTAAAGAAATATTTCGAAAAAGTTTGTACATGAAATGAATGTAAGTGAATCTCATATAAAACTGATACTGAATAAGCTGTAATATTATAAGCGACATATCAAAAACTCAGTTCTCAAAAAAAAAAAAAAGAAAGAAAGAAGAAAAAAAAAATCCGTCCTTTGCGTCTGATCTTGATGCTCACAAAGTGTGTCATTATCTTTTGAATTAAACCTTGTCTCATCATCTAAGCGTGCACCAGCATATTTTCAAACTATTCTGAAATAATGAAATCAAAACCCTTGTGGTATGCTGTGTCCTTAATTTATCATTATGTGCAGATGCACATATGATAGTTAATGTACAAAACAGTTAATGCAAAACCTTTATGCTGTCTGCAGTGCGTACACAGAATTTCCTGATTCTAAAACACTGGGTTCTATACCGATAAATACGTTATGTTCTTATCCCCATGGCAACCATGGCTACTTTAATACTCGGCAGCTGACCAAACAAAACTAACACATATTGATAGAATAGATCTGCAAGGCTGTTAATTATCTTATTGATATCGACACAAAATAAATCATTAATAAGACTTATATGCTTAAGATATTCTTAAACACGGAAGTTGGCGAACCTTTTAAATAAAAAATTAAAATGAATGTCATGAACGATGTAAACAATTTTGTTTACGTTTTTCAGAGGTGTGTGGAAATACTAAAAGCTGATTGGTTGTTGTTGTTCAGCTGACCTATATGAATGAGGACCGAGTCGTAGACAAAATGTCAGGTAAGCAAGATTATGTTCAATTTCTCATTGATTTTTGACTGAGGTAACAACAAAACGACAACTACTATTAAATACAGTATTTTCTTTTAGAAATGACAGATGTTCTGCTTGTAAGTTGTGTTAGCGTGGAAAACATGCTTTCATATATGGACGAATTGCGCTATATGTATATTGACTTATTACGTATACAGACGATGTAAACGTGCTATTTATTATAAATATTCATAAATTAAATTGAAAAGTCGTTCCTAAAAATATATTGATTCATTTTACAAATCAGTTTTGATAGAAAAATGCGTACGTACAAATTCAATTTTAACATTTATGCCAGTATCTCTCTCTCTCTCTCTCTCTCTCTCTCCGGTTGCCAGAGAAGTACGATAAGTGAACATTTAACCTGATATATTACAATACAGTCTCCTGATACTGAGCAATTCTTTAGAAACTTATCGGGAATATGTTTATATTCTATCGATTGATTTAAAAAAAAAAATAGAACACATTTTTGTCAAATAAAAGTTTCTTGAAGTTGTGTCGTGCCCTTTGCAGATCATTAAACAATCCAGAAAAGATCGGATGTTAAATAAGAAAAGTTAAACAAACATATGCATATTATTCTAGTACGTATACAGTGCATTCCAATATTATTTTAGTACGTACATTCCAAACATTCCAGTTTGACTTTTATTTAAAAACACAATTGACGGGTAAAGTTAAATAGTGTCAATACGTGATTATGTGAGCAAGTTTGAGCCAATCAAAGGGCTGAGAATGGTAGAGAAACATAAGTTTCATATTGCATTTTACAGATTGAACGAATAGATTCATCAATTTTTTTTTTCAAAAACAAGCACACTGTATTGACATTTTTCCTCTTAATTGATTTATTTTTAAAATGCTTACAAAAGCAAAATGAACATTTAACCTTTATGAGAAACGTAATAGTATAAGTCTCTCAAGTAAATCATCCTCAAAATCTTCTGTATATAGTGTGTCTGAAATTACTTGTATACATACATTGCATTCTCTCATGTAGAGAACTTTATAAAAAGCATGTGAAATAATGTTTGCATGATAAAAATTATACTTATGGGCAGCCATTTAAATCATTTCTCCTTTTCTAATATAGTGACTTGAAGACCTCTTACATTGTACCGTGTGGGGCATGTAGACAGTTTATGGTGGAGGTAAGTACATATGTACATGTGTACCATACAAGTTCCTATAAAGTAATCTTCAGTGATCGTTAATTAATTGTATTGATCGATCAAGCAACAAAGTCAAACCATTTAAATATCATTGTACACATTGTAATCGAAGTTAATACCAAACAAAAGACTATACTGTGCAATATGTTGACTTATCGTATCCATAAATTGTTCATGATTTAAAATATTTGGTTTCGTTAGAGAATCCATATACACCGAGTGCGATATTGAAATCGAATTGATACAGTAAAACATGCTTACAGTGAATACATTTAAAACGAAATTCGAATGAAGGCATAAATCGAAATACTTTTCATTCCACTTGACTTTAAATATAGTGTAAACTTCACGGATATAACGAAGTACGCGTATAGGGAAATATTTCCATTTCCATGCAATGTCGTTGTCCGAGATGTGTTTTATTTCTACATATTTACATTTCTAATGTCTTTGTCTGACATAAACGTACAAAAAGTAAAAAATATCTTATTTCTACATGGACGTACTGGTTCGTCGATAGGCGTGGTTAAAAAAATCACGTGTGGGCGCGTGGCAAAAAGAGACAGAAGCGGGGCTTGTACACTGTAGCACGTGATTTGCGGAATCAAGAGCATGTATATATAAGGAAGAACTGTCTTATTTTTGGTTTCATGACGATGACCAATCGATTGACTTGCTTGATAATTTTATGCATAAACGGCGTTTATTCAAATTATCACGCAAGCCACTCGATTTATCACATCATGAAACCAAAAAATAAGACATTTATTCCTTAGGCTAAATCGTCTGTCCTTGGCACTTTTTTTTTTGTTATAAAAGTTTTTTACTCTATTGAGATTTCTAACCCGAGTAGGTTGTCGCAATATTAATATAGGTTAAGTTAGTGCTGTTGGGGAAATAGGAATTTATGGTTAAAAGTTTTGGGATAAAGCCTAGGGTCAGAGTAAGGGCTAGACGATAAAGAAGCTAAGTAGCAAGAACTATATAGCCTTTATTTTTGAACGATCATGATTCGTATGATTTATTACATGCATTTATATAAAGTAAAGATCGAAGCTAAGTAGCAAGAACTATAGACAATAGTATTCACATTTATTGTGTGTTTATAGTCATGATTGTGATTTCACTGATGTATAATATTCATAGTATAATGCTCAATGATCTGATGTACTTATTCAGTTTGGAACAGACTGGGATGTATATATGACCAAGCCTGACGATACCTACAAACTGATGAAGACAGGAGAGTTACTTCCCTTAGGTTTTGTACCGGAAGCCCTGGAGGAGGAAAGAATCAGTCAAATGGCATGAGGCCCTTAACTTATTGCTAGATAAATCAGTATTATATCTACTTAAGTGCGAGGCTATCCACCTCGCTTGAGATTATGTAATAATCAGAAAAAGAAGATGGCGAATAAGCAGATAAAATTGCCTATGGTTCGACAAATATACAATTCTAGCAAAATATTTTCTTTAATAATCTGACAAGTATTGAAATAATTCGTAAATGAAATATCACACACATATTAAAAAATAGTTGGTCTTTCGAACCAAAACATTCTATGCCTGAGTAGAATCCAAGATTTCTATATTATTAAAAGTGCATATTGTACATATTATAATAGATCAAAGACTTTTGAGTGGACAAAGTTGGAAAGACAGTGCTGTAGCAGCTGAACCCCTTTCATATTTACATACACAAACAATGCATGCTTGGGAATATTCGTGGCCAGAAATTTGTTCATCGAGTTTTAGTATTTCACAAATTTTATTGACTGGCATCAAATTTTATTTCGTGGCCATGAATTAACAAAATATATATATACATCATACTTTAATAATTGCACCAAGTCAAGTCCAAGAAAACTCTTCTTTTTTTTTCACTGTAGAAACATTTTTTTTTTTTTGGAGATAATATTCTGCTGAAAAAAATTTGTTTATCATGCTTGAATTTATATCTTTAAATCAATATTAAAACTTCGAATATTTGGTTCAGATTTGAACTTTATTTTATACACTTGAAGCTATGGATATTCCACACACATAATTCGCCCATGTTCTTTACCCGGTTAAAAAAAAAACAAACATGTGCGCTTATAACTAGGAGTACATGGAAGGAAGAAATATTGGTAAAAGAATTTGTAGAATTCTTCAACCCTGTCTCATTTTTTCACAAGAGAAATATTTGCATTTAGCCTGGAATTTGATAAATTGTTTGGTGTAATTTATTTTTAAAACTTTATTTTGTTTAAAGTCTCAACTTATGTTTTTAAAAATAGTTGGAAAACAGCTTAGAAAAGTATTAGTATACCGTCCAATGTTATTTTAAACCTGTCAACAAAATACCGGGAGTACATGTACATGGATGTCAATTAACTTCTTTAGTCAATCAATTGGGTTCCTTTCGAGCTCAAATTTGTATGTTTGCAAAAATAAATGCACCATGAGGAGTACTTGATTTTTACGATTATAATGAATTTCTGATTGCTTAATTTCTTGAATCAAGTTTATTCAAGTGCTTATAAGTGGTTAATGGCTACCTCATGTATGCGATTCGACATTGATGCTAGTGGCATGTATATATATTATTTATTGTAAAGCTTCTGAAGATAGAATGAAAGGCCTAAAGCTGTACTACTGGAGTTTTTCGTGTTTTTCTTCTTTATTTTAAGTATTATTTATTGTATACAGTGAACAAATAATTATGCGCTTAAATTATGAAACATGTGTGTTCATTATTCATCAGGGATTCTAGATTAAAAAATAACTTCGTTCCTGCTAATGTTGTCTGATTGTTGTGTTCTGTACATCTTGATATTATAACTACATGTATTCAGCTAATACAATAAACATACTTTTGAGTTGTGATTTAATTAATCATTGAAAATTTGAAATAGATTTGTTGCAACACTTCATTTATATACAGATCTTGACCTTGAATATTTTGATAGGTTTTAAGTCCTGTGTCTGACTTTTTACTCGTATTGTGTTTATTTTTTTGTTTAATATTTATTTGCATGGAATTAAAAATATCAAATACGAACTTACTTCCTAGTATATTACAAAGAGTGTTAAAAAATGTTAAGGTTTCTTGTTGTAAATTTCAGATAACTAATGTACTTGGTGGAGGTAAATGCACATTTTACGATATGATATCTTATTATGTTGTAAATTTCGCATTTACCCCAAACTAGTAAATTTCAAATTTACAACATGAAAAAAGTAATAAATATATTTGATGAGCAATGTTTTCATTTGAAAGAAAATGTTTGAGAAACACTAACGGCCCCCATAACAGCAGCTGAAGGTTAAAGTTTTTTTTTTCAAATATAGGTCTAACTTCAAGGTAAGAAGTTTCACTGAAAAAATGTTGGTGTCCAAAGAAAGGATTTTATCCCAAGGAATATACTTTAGTAAACTAGATGTGTTTGTGGACCACTTATGCCCTCCTATGACAGCCTGTTGCGAAACTCAAATATAAGTCAAAGCTGTAGGTCAAGATCAAGAGACCAAAAATGTTGTAAGCCAAAAATCTTGTAACTTGTCACAATGAATATACATATGAAAGTCCTGGCACAAACCGTTCAAAAGTTATGGCCAAGGTCAATATATTTTTTAAAAGTAGGTCAAATTCAACAAATTTATCGTACCCATGCAGGGGAGGGTCACGAAATGCACGTGAAATATAAAAGCCCTAGCTCAACTGTTCAAAAGTTAAAGCCAATATTAGGTTTTTTTTCTGAAGCAAGTCAAAACTTTTCTAGGTCAGTGTCAAAAAGTAAAATATTCGCAGGTATCTAAAGGAAAGTCTTGAAGTTCAGGTCAAAATTCAATTTTTTTAAAAGTTGGTAAACTCTAAGGTCAATGTTAGAAGTTTAAAAAAAATTAAACCCAGGGAAAGGTTTTGAAAATGAGAAACCAGTGAATTGCGGCCTATGTAAAGTTTTTACACCCAGTATAGGATGTTCGAGAATTTTTTGGCTGTTATGAGAGTACGAATATTCCACTTGCATTGCTAGATATAGTGAAAAATGTCTGCAACTACATTGTGGGGTTGAGTACAATAAATGGGCTATCAATTAATGTTTTACATCCTTGAATGTATGGGGAAAATCTTTCAAACTTTTTTTCTCTGAAGAACGCCAAGGCCACGGTTGCTCATATTTATATGAATTAGTAAGCATCCTCAGATAATGTAGATTTAAATTAAAGTTTATTCAAATCATGACATTGGAGATTGAACGGGCCACAATTTTGATCAAAGGTTTACATAGGAATACATGGGGGGGGGGGGTACAGGTATTTAAACTTCAAAATGTCATTACAAGTATAATTCATAATCTATTACAGTAATAAAATGTCTTTACAATCTAACATTCACCATTTGTTCTAGATTTTTAACCAATGCTATACCCCCAGTTGATTTTTAGACGGAGGCTTAGCCTCCGCTCTATTGGTACCGCTCAGCTGCGGCGGAAGGGAATTTGCGATTGCCATCTAGCGGTTAATCACGTTAACTTTGATTAGCTTGGTCCCCCGGCTCATTCTTTCCAAGGCAGGAGTACATGAAGCAAAACAGGGACAGGGAACCAGGCTAAACTTTGATAAACTTGCCTGCCTGTCTGATATCGGATATGTGCTGTATACAGACAGGTGATCAGTAATGTTTCGAGTCCGCTGCTGACACACTCATTGGCTGATAAAAACTCTCGCTGACATAGAATTTAAATTGTCGGGGAAACCAAAACAGATCACCGAGTGCAGTTCTCTGCATCTGCTTTTGATGCAATTAATCAAATTCGGTCAGAATATTTTCCACATACAATTATACATAATTCTTGTTTTTTCTCATGGACCTATAATTATCTCACACCTTTCACCTCACCTGGGGGATTTCAATTAGTTTGCGAAGGTCTATCACATTAATACCCTAGATTACCTAGATAGAAGAAATCTGCATTATTGTTTCATTGAAACTGACATATTTTAAATGTTCACTCACTGATTCAGCAGAGAGCTGCGGCTTGTCTGTTTATAGCTCTGCTGCATCTATTTTTAGAATTCCTTATCACATGTTTCAGAAGTTAGATGGGACAAACTGACCCACATGTTTCTATGTTTACATGACCAAAACCAAAATAGTGGCTTGAATCTTACTTAGTGGTGTAAATTTAGTAATATTATGGCTAACCTGAGCAAAAAAGGATGCAATAAAACACTGTTGTCATGGAATCTGCAATTTAGTGACTCAAAGTATGCCTACAAAAAATATATGCAAGGAGTTGAATTTATTAGATTTCCCAAACCTTGGAGAAATATTGAAAAAGTGTCAAGGATGGGTGAATGCTTGTAAACGGTTCATTGGCAGATCCAAGAGAGGGGGGTCCGGGAATTGGAAGCCCACTTTATTTTCTGTCTAGTGGAGAGAGAGAGAGAAAGAAACGTTTTCCGAGAATAAATAAAAATACATATATTTGTACGTCTAACTTATGTATTGAATAGATAGATTCTCACACCTTAATTTTCTTCCACTCACTTTTCTTTCAGATGATATGATTAAAACGGTTCTATATTATATGAACCGTTTTAATCATATCATTTGAAGGAACTAACATGCAATTCTTTGTTTTAAAACCAACCTGTATCTACCACGGATTTTTCTTTTCAAACTCTAAAAGAAAACTCTTTGTACTCTTTGGAAATGCTTAATTTTAATTAAGGCTTCAGCAGTTTTTTTTAATTTTTTCTTTAATTCAGACTGAGGGACCAAAAAAATAAATGGACGTAAACAAATATTATTTACCGAAACCTAAGATCTTCCATACGTGTGTGTGAATCTTTGCTTGAGAGTGTGTAGGGGGGGGGGGGGTATATGGACAGTACAACCCTGGAATCCCTCTTTCAAGAGTGGCTGGATCCGCCTCTGAAACGGGAAGGATTTTCAACGAAAATGGGTATTATCCGTAAAATCGCGTAATACTGAATATTAGGGTATTGTTGAATCCACAATATCTAGTCAAGGCGGTGTAATCACTTTATAAAACTTGAACAATGGGATGACATATTTTGCGGAGTCAACTTTCACTTAGATGCAAATGTTTCTAAAGGTATCACCAGTAAAGTAAGAATTTGGAAGTCAGGATTAATGCGCACTGGACAACAAATACCTGTAGAGCTTAGTACATTTCAAGATCAGCACCCAAACAGGCGTTTGTTCTGCTTGATATTTTTCATAATGTTGGAAATATTTGGATCTTCTTTATGTTCATACCCAACACAACAGAACTATTAATTAAAAGTTGAATGTGCATGTAGATCTATGCATTATTATATCTGAATGCATGTATCTCAGCTCCTTTTAGTCCTGAAGAGTTAGAGATACTAAAGTACTTTTTGGCTTTCTCACATTTCAGGAGGCTCTTACCACGAGTCATTTAAGAATTGAAATTGATAAAGTTTATTGCAATTAGATTGGTTTGTCCTTTTGATGAAAAATAGGAATTCAGTAAATTACATAATTAAACAGACCACGTCAACATAAATGAAGAAGATGTGTTTGTGAAACACTGTTGCCCCCTCCCCCCTATATATCCCTTACCATTCAAAAGTCATGGCCAAGGTTAAAGTTTTTTCATAAGTATAGAATATCGAAGGTCAAGGTCAAAAGGTCTAGTTTGTTAATGTCCAATGAAAAGTCTTTTAACAAAAAAAAAAAGATATATGAAGTAATAATGTCATGGTATCTATTTTTCAAAAGATATGGCCAACTACCCTTCTGTTAGGGTCAGAATATGAATAAAAAATTCTCAAAGAGACAAACAATCATGTTCATTCCAAGCCTCCGTCTATCAGTACTTTCAGTACTTTGATTAAGATTTGGACCGCTCTCTGACAAAAGGGGTCTTAATGACATAAGCGTTGACGTTGAGAAAATGTGTTTATTGTGACGTAAAATTTTCTCGTCTAAAATGCACATGGTGTGAAATAAGTTTTATGCCGTTCTAATATATTTTGTCAGGATACCCCTGAGGGATATTCTAATATATTTACATCCACTGAATATCCACTGAATATTTTCTTCTTTATTTCTCAAGAAAACCCATTGCGTTCATCCCTGCATAAACTACATTAGGTATATCACCTGTACAGATTTCTTGATCAGTGACCGTTCCATCAATGAAACGTACAAAGACGTTCGCATCATTAACACAATAATTAATATTTTTAATCCTACTTAAAATGATAATTTAAACAGATATAAATATAAACAATAAAATGTCTTTCTTTGTTTGTTGTAACATTAGGAAACCTATTACCCTTCAACATTTTATATGAGTAAGTCAAGATTAGGTTAACCTTACTCAGTTTTATAGCGTGCAACAGAAATGCGACTCAGGTAAACCCGACTCAACTGGGGTTTAAACCCGGCTTACGTGATCCACGGATCAACCACTAAGCTGTACTTATCTGAGCCATAGATACGCAACCGGCCATTATTGAATAACGTCATTGACATTATTATTTAATTGCAACATGTTGTGTTCAAACACGTATAACTTTAAAACTAAAGCAAATTTAATGCTCAAATTTTGACTGTGTGTCCCAAATTTGATGTAAATTTGAAATATTTGAAAAAGTCAATTTCGAAAATTTTGTCATTAAGACCCCTTTTCCCAGAGAGCGGTCCATTTATCTTATGATTTTTGCATCAACATGGTGATTCTCCTTTTCAAATTTCTCATTACCATTAGTATACACAAAGCTGATCTTCATTTATGCACACAGGATACAATTTGGTACAGGACAAAAATCAATTATAGTTTAGGGAAAGGGGATGCTACCTACTAGTGTAAGTAGTGTTGTACTGATAATCAGAAAATATTGATTGTTGACAACAAAATGTAACCATTCCAATGATTCATTATTATTTTTCACAAGTGTTCATCAGAAATGTACTATTTATAAAATGCATTCCTGATTTATTCGTTCCCAGTTTAACATTTATTTCTTTGACATGAAGGAAAATGACATCTGCACCTAGCCGATCATAGCCAACTACCAGGTCGAACCCCCAAATGGGGGTTAACGGAAGTAGAAAAATCATACCCCAAACGGGGTATGAGCATGCGCAGATGCTTTAAAATGTGCGTATTTCATCTAAAAAAGAAGAGGTTTACAAAAATTGCCAGTGCAAGTAACCGATCATTTCGCATATGTAAAACTACTTGGAAATGACAGATTAAAGGTGTTTAAAGAGATTGTATTTTATAAAAATACAACTTAATTGTACAAATCAGGATTTATTCACTGGTAAAGTTAGCCATCTTGAGCTCGTTATATTGGATACAGCAAGAGTTACCGTTCTTGTGCATTTCATGACAGGATGGAAAACCCTCATTTTGGGGTATACCCTATTTGGGGGTTCGACTAGACTGACCACAAAGCAGAGATAATTAACTAAGAAACAAAAGGTGCATATATAGAAAATGCAAAGGAATCAAAACAACAAAGAAAAAAAGTTATAAAATATTTTATATATTCATATTAAAAAAATAAGATAAAATACTTGTATTAGTCTGCTTTTTACACTTATACAGCAAAACTTGTTTAGTTTGAATACAGATATAGTGAATTCACAGATATAGCGAAGTTATTTTAGATACCCATATATATATATTTAACTAAATCCTTATACGGATATAACGGATTACGGATATAGCGAAGTAATTTTATTGGTCCCCCTGACTTCGTTATAACTGAGTTTTACTGTATACAAAACTATGACTGAGAACTACTCACTGCTACCTACCACAGCGGCTCTGTCTTCTATGACCAGTTCCTTGGTCTCCCCCTTGTCAGGCTCTGGTTCGTCCTCCTCCCCACTAGACAGGAAGTGAGGCGGGGTCTTATGAGCTGACTCACTCAACTTGGCCACCTTTGGATCCTCTGGAGATTTGGCTCTTTCTTCTGACATGTCTTAAAATGGAAGAAAATAAGTGAAATTTTTCTTACACCATTATACATGGCTTCCAGTTCCAAGTGATATTTTCATGGCCGAGGCTATCCGCACGACGGTATATTCTCTTATAAAACACCCCCTAAGTGAGGTGATATTCAAAAATTGTCAGCTCACACAATATACTCTGACCTAATGCATTTGGTCAGAATATGTCAAATATTGAATTAACTTGCAAATTCAAAGAACTTTGCTCCACATATGGGGGCTCAGATGTTGAGATAAAATTATTTATGGAATATTATAACTGTTTTGTTTGTGTGTCCTGTTTTCTCTGTCAATCATAAAAAAAGATAGATTAAGGCTTCTTAAACCTACGGCAAATTGTAAAAAAAATTTCATAGGTTCAGATATTATAAAATATAATACAGGCCTTGTTGCAATTAAGGAAATTCTGAATAGAATATGAAAGCCCTGTCTCTTCTAGAGGAAAAGTTATGGCAACAATTAGATTTTTTTAACCAGTTCAAGGTCATGAAAACAACAATGATATACTTTTCTAAAAGGTGTTATCATAGGTAATGTAATGAATGCCTGTTTTTTCTTATTCAATTCCATATTAAGATTTTGAAAAAGTGGGTCAAACTTTAATGTCAAGGTCATGGGGTCAAAAGTCGTAAATTTGGAAGGTCTTGTCTGTGAAATATGAAAGTCTAGCCTTATCTCTTCATATTAAAAGTTCTCACCAAGGTAAAAAGTTCTGCTATATTTTTTTTTTCAAGATGAAACTTAAAAAGGTTATATATGATCACAGGGTCAAAAAATCATACATTTGGAAATGTCCTGTCACAGGCAATATGTGAAATATGAAACCCCCATCTTTTCTCAATTAAAAGTTTTGACCAAGGTTTAAGTATTAAAAGCAACAGTTGAATGAGATTAGAATACCCTCACTTTTGTGAAATCAGGGGACAGAAAACAGAATTTGTGTTTACTGAAATAAAGTATTCCTTTTATAAAATTGGAAGCAAATATTTATTTTCAATTGCGTGATGCTATTTTTTAAAAAGTTAAATAAAACAAAACCTTTGTGACATTTAAAGGAAGTCAGGTCATTATGTCATGTCTAGAGGTGTTAGTGACACCGGTCTTTGTGTGTTCTGGCGGATTGTACATTTAAAAACTCTATAAATACCTGAAAAGCACAAAGGTCTTTCTAAGAAGTTGCTTTACATTGTTCTTCTCAAAAGTAGTCAAATTTATCAAGAAAATGTCAAATCATCGTTAGAATGATGCGCAAAAATTTTGAGAACGAACATTCAAGTATACACTTACCAAGTGGTTACCTTGACAAATTTGGCTGAAATTTTCTGTGTAAAACACAGAAATCAGTTGTTTTACTGGCTCTTCCTAAAAATGGAGATGTCTGTGTAAAGTCTGTGCCTTGTAAAGGGAAACCCTGGATACAAGTGAATCATACTCTCATGGGGGCTTTACTGAAAACCAAAGGATGTACAGGATCAGGATATCAGCATTATACATCAGGTACAGCTAGTATTCTAATTAAGAAGTAGTAATTAATAGTCTCAGGTAGAATGCAGAATTATTTTGATATCTTATTGTCTTTCTTTATAGCAAAATTAGTTTTCCTAAGTGAATCTGAATTCTCTCAAAGATGTGGCACACAATTCTTCTGATCAAACAATCAATAAATCATATAAATTGATTAATTGTGGTATATAAAATATAATTCACTAAAGTAAAATATTATCAACCATGTGATATGTTACTGGTATCTAATTAGGCATTTAGGTGAACTTTCTATGAACGTTTTTATTTCGCCAAAGGAAATAACGTCGGGTTCGGAATGCATTACTTGAATATTTTTTTCCCGCTGACAGCTGACATGTGGTTGAACTTGAGCAGTTGAGTGCCATGCAACTATTTACTTTCAGCACGAATTACATATTATTAGCGGTTTTCTTGATCGTTATTATTGTGTCATTTGCTGTGTATAAGTATGTAAGGTAAATATAAATGTGTATTTTCCTTAGAAATATTATATTTTGATAGCATATTTTCAAATATTAATGTGCTCATATCATTATATGCACATGTATAGATTCTAATTCATCGCTTCTATTAAATATGCTCTTAATTAATAATGTAGATATTGTAATCATTTTTTCGTTTGTTACCTTTTATTGTTGATTTATTTCTTGTTTGTACTTTTATGCCTCTTTTGAGACCATATAAAGTCTAAGATAAAAATGTTTCATGTTTGATGACTGCTGAGATCAAAAACGTTTTTGTTGAGATACTGATAGACATACCACTCTCTACTATCGGCTCATACATTCCCCTCTGTCTTTGGCTCACATATATCACAGTGATAAACACAAGAAATTGTGCATTTGTTATAATTTATTAAAATTCATTTTCTGTGCTTATGTCTTGAGTTTTGAGAGGATATTTACTAAATCTATCTAGAACTATTAATTTAATTGAAACAACCCTGCAAATATCCAGTTTTATACATTATGTCAAAAATCTGGACGTGAGCCCATTGCAGAGGTGTCTGAGAGAGGAACAAATGATATATCTGCATGGGAGATTGTAGACACAAATGCTCTATTTCAAAATGATGTATTGTGTGTTTTTGATGTGTGTTTAAAATCACTGATTAATATAAAACTAAAACAATCATTGAGATATCAATGTGCATAAAAAGTTCAAGGTCTCTCTCCTTACAGCTTGGATAATAAGGGGTACCTCAATTTACACTCGAAATTAATTGTTGTAATCGATATGTACAATTTTCATTTTTATAAGTGTAAATGGAACTGATTATTCTGAACCTTGTAAAAAAAATCTAGAAGTGTTCTTAAATTGCAAGGAACATAAAGAGAACCGAAACAACAAAAAGTTTGTTCTCCCTAGACTTTCCTTTCAATTCCGAGTTACCTCTACACAATATCATTATCCTTGAGTGTTCTACAGATTTATATTGTTTAGAATTTGAAACTTTGGAAAACCAAACACTGTGCCCTCACTGATCTAATGAGATATCAGTCATTTGTAATTTTTTTGTTAATTAAGATACTGATACAAAATCTTTTGCAATAAAGAAATAAATACACAGCAAACTATATAGGAAGTGTCTGTTAATCTGATTGTGATATGTTGTAGGCCTCGTTACCCTGTGAAAGTGAACTGTTGGTTCTGTAGTGATGATACAGTGGTTCCCTATGGTAACAGGAATTGTTGGGATTGCCCTTCCTGCCAGCAGTATAATGGTTTTAATAAGGTTTGTTTGTATACATTATTATTGAAATCCCGAAAAAGTATAAAGTTTGCTGATGATGGGACATTAATTATCTCAGACATTGATTTTTATTTAACGGTGAAATACTAATGCCTAAAATGTCTAAACCTGTATCAGTATGTGTGATTGTTTTTGCTAGGGATTATGTAAAGAAGGAAATTTATTAAACAGGTCCACTTCCTTCTGATATAAATTCACAGTTCTGTAGAAAACAAATATTACCAAATCCTCTTCACTAATTTATTAAAATTATTAATACTCAGAGCCTGGTTTTGACAAAGGTGACAGCAAATATAATGAATAACAATGTTATGTCAGTCTGACTAAAGCCAGTCCCTACAGAAATAGAAGGGACTTTGGTCAGACTGAATGTTAATATGCTTATTAAATATATTTCATCACATCCCAGGAAAGCCAATGTGAAAAAAAATCTGAAAAGCAGAATCACAGATTTATTTATTAGGTTAAAAAAATATATTATGAGAGAGAATTTTGTATTTAATGACTATTTTTTAAGTTTAGGTATTTTGAATTTAATTAATATTTTGTTTTGCTCTACACAGGATGGTGATTACAATAAACCTATCCCGACTCAGTACAATGGAGATCTGAACCACCCTGTATCCTGTGTACAGAGTGATTTCATCAGCAAAACTGACGTCCTTTGTGAAAAGTGTTCCAGAAATCAGCTGTTGAAAACAAAACAGCTGGCTGCCTTTGTTCCCTTGAATGAGGTACAGATCATAATGCACAACTTGTGTAGGATATGTATATCGCTGAATATACATAACTCAAGGCAATTAAAGATGAAGCCTAACAGGAATTACAAGTATCAGGGCAAAATAAAATAATTGAAATTTTTAAAAAAGATTCTCCACATGCCCCATCCTGTATTGAGTACAGTGACCTGAGTTGTCTTCCTTGGGGTTGTTTTAGCTTCTAACTTTGTAATTATATTTTTGCTCACCATGAAAACTGACAATACTAGTACATGTATATAAATACACTTCACATTTCAATTTGTTTTTTTTTTAAATTGAAACATGTCTTTTTTCTTTTTTCAGGCTAACTTTGATACAGAAGTGACAGAGTTTGAGAGATATTTAGAGAAGTTGTATAAACTTTGTCCAGATTGTCAGGCAGTGGTCAACAAAGAACTGTTCAAACAGGATGAACTTTTGCAGGAGAAAGTGGATAATTTTTACAGTAAAACTTCACCACTGCCAACAGAGGATTCACAGATACAAGTAATGACTCCCCGCTCCCCTAATATTAGTATCTGTGATCTCTAAATGCTAAGAGCACACAAAGGATTTGTTTTAAGCTGATAAAATTCACAGGTACACCAGGTGTTTTATTGTATCCACAGACACATCCTTTTCAATTTAAGTGTAAATATCAGGACAATCCGACAATACTGGCACACTTTCAGACTTGACACCACCTGGTGTGAGAATGATCTCCAGCTGGCAGCCCTGGGCAGTAACACTGCTTTAGAGAGAGAATCTGTGTGCTTTTACATAGTACTTATAGCTACTTATTGAGTCGTTAAAAAAAATCTAAATTATTTAATTTTATATTCAAGTGGGTTGATTATGACAATTCTTTTATTGTTTGCTGAAAGTTTGTATCTTTCTTTATTTTAAATTTCTTATATTTGTATTGTATATTTATTGTGTATTTTTAATTTGATCACTGAAACTTTCATATAATGATACATGTATATTTCTTCTATTATAAACAGGTTCCAGGAAGGTCTGTCCACAGAGTTGTGATAGTTGGGCATGTCATGGAGGCGGTTTCTGCTGTGTGCAGTCTGCTCCTGTTTTTTGTCTACCTCAGCAGTGTCTTAGATCCCAGGGAATATCTAGGACACAGCAAATATTTAACACTATGTGCAATCAGTATTAATGAACATAAGAGATTGATTGGAGTGATTGGCCTAATTTCCAGTATCATAGATAAAATTGCAGTTGGGAAAAACAGGTAAATATGAAAATTGTAGAAAACTTACCAAAAATGAAGATATGTTTTATATTATCAGTAGTATGATTTGGCTTTGGAATTTAAATAATATCTAGCAGAAGTGAGCATTTAGTATTTATATGTATTACAAAGGTTTATTTTACTTTCAGACTGTGCCTGTCAGACGCCTTACAAATCCCAGTGTGGCTCAGTGTTCTCTTTATCCAGCAAGGACCCTCTGCTTTACCTGCCATTGTGAAGGCAGAGCCTGTGCTTCTCTTCTGTAATTTAGTGGTTTCATCCCTGTGTTGTATATCTGGCAGGAAATCCAAAACAGCACCCAGTATTAGTATACGGAGGTATATTATTGTAGACTGACAAGTCAGCTGAAATGACTTTATTAAAACATAGAGAAAGTTCTTCTTTTTCAAACTATGAAAACACTCAAGAGTATTTAGTGAAATTCTGTCACAACTTGTAAAACTTAAAAACAAGTATTTAATTCAATTCATTTTATTGACAACACCATCATACATTGGCATATAGTCATGAATACAACAATTAACATACATGAAATAAAATATCAAAGAAAGCATATCAGGTTTGTTGAAGGTTTTCTTTCCTAATATCAAAGCACTTTTTCAAAAAGTTACAAACTCTCTTAGCAGTTCTAATACTTGTAGGATTGATAATGTCATTAATAGGGTTTTCCTTCATGTAACATTGTGCATTAAATATATCGTAATATTGTAATCTACATTGATCATAACTAGGACAATAAAGTACAAAATGGTTTTCATTTTCAATAAAAAATTTACAACAATGACATACACGTTTTTCTCTAGGAATAGGTGGCCTTGAGTATCTCCCCATTTCAATATGTAGTGTATGAGCACTAATTCTTAGTTTTGTTAGGATTGTTCTTTGAGATTTTGAAATTGTTTTCAGGCTTTCCCTAGATTTGAGTAAGTCTTCATCATGTCCCTCGGACACGTCCAGAAGTACTGTACTGTACTCAGCCAGTCAGGTGGGAGATCAGGAGAGGTCAGAGGTCATGGAGGAAGATCAGGTTGATCTGGATGATACCCTGTCTGAGCTGGAAGCTGTGTCTCTGGGACAGCCTGGAAGTCGGGCACAAAATGGTAGGATCCCCCTTAAACCTCAGTATTTGTATATTATTATTTTATAATTTTAGTAGAGATCAAAGGAATTTCTACATTAATTGAAAATTAGTAAAGCAATTTCATGTGTACAGTTTCACATTATTTTAAAAGGAATAAAAGAACAAGAAAAATATAATTATTTAAATTAGATGAAGATTATCAGGATTACATTGACCATGTTCCTTTGCTTTCATTACAGGACTTTTCAGCAGTTCCTTTACAAACTCCAGTCATGTTCCTTCTAACTTCTCAAACTCATCCATAGCTCAAGCCCTCAGGGAGAAAAGGCCACTGATCAGTCCTGCCAAACTTAAGTTTTCACTGCAGAATAGGTCTTCAACTCCGAAGAAATTCCAAGGTATGTTAGCCACATGAATATTAGTATTTTATGTGAAAATGTATCTGATTCATGTGTATTTCCATTTTAGCTTACCTTCAAATCAAAGGCTGATCAAAATATTTCTGTTTGTCTATCATTATGGTCTTCATCATCAACTTTCACTTTTTACTACTTATTCAGAACCACTGGATCAGTTTCAACCAACTGTGCCACTAAACATCCTTGGAATAAATCATTCCCATGTTGTGTTTGGATTTAAGTTCAGTTTGATATGATTATAATGAGCACCCTTTTACCAATATTTTGAAATAATGACTTTATCTAATGGCAAGCCTCAGGTTGGAATATATTTTTATACCTGAATAACAGATCAGTAAATTATCATATATTCATATAAATTTGATTGAATGTGGCCTAGAATTTAACATTTGAATAAATTCAACAAAAAGAATGTTGATTTTCATGATACATAGATTTACGCATTGTGATTTCAGCAGCAAAGACTAGAAGCCAATTCACTCTAAGTCAAGGTTCACATCTGCCGGCAGAATCGACAAACCTTTTCCTACCTCAGTTGTCACAGAAGAGAGGCTCCCTGTCAACTGGTAACTCCAGCTTTACTTCCCCTATGCTGACTGAGAGCAGTATTAATTCTAGTGTTCTCAGGAAGTTTCAGTCTAAACAGTTGTTACAGACTGAGAACTGTGAACGGTACTCAGATGACAGTGAGTCCAGTCATCAAACCTCAGTGTGTCCAGTGGACAGCACCACAAAACAGACAGCAGGCTTCTCAATCAGTAAGCAGTCGGTGGAGTTAACAATTGTTTTTATTATACTTTCATGTTAAATACTAAAATCTGATTGGTTTAGACGCAGTTAACAATCCGTTCGATTACCCTGAGCCTTAGCAACACAAGTGACAACGGGTAACACAACGGTAATGCCACATGCGTGGAAATTATGCACGTACGGTTCACTGTAGAATTCTCAAAACGTCAGTTGCGCGTTTGAAAGAACTGGAATTAACTTGACGTCAAGAAAAGCTTGCGTCCGATATAGCTTACTTGAAAACAACAAACGACAGACGATGTACATGCTTGCGAGTGTAGGAAACATGCTTGCGAGCCAGAAATAACGAAACTTTATATGATAAATGACTTTTATTTGAGTATCAAACAAACAGTAAGGAGATTAGTGAACCGGTGAGTGTGAAAGCTTTCTATACATGAACGTAAAGACGATCGACGGTTTTTTTTTTTTTTTTTTTTTTTTTTTTTTTTTTTTTTTTTTTTGCTGACGTCCTAAATCAATAAGACATTAAAATAAATGGTGCCTGTTTTGGAGGGTAACATTTGAAATTGACACCCCTCGGAAAACCATTGTCAACCTCCGCTGACGCGTCGGTTGACAATGGTTTTCCTTGGGTTGTCAATTTCAAATGTTACCCTCCAAAACAGGCACCATTTATATAATATTAAACTTTGAGATATTTTTGTCTCATTTAACCATGGGTAGAAAGGGAGAGGATCAGACATTTTGGCCATGATTTTCAACGATTAGAAGATTATTAAACATTTATATTTTTTGTGTTGCAGGAGAGTTCTTGAAGAGCCCAGGCTTTGTAGGATTTATCCTTGGAGCAAGTGTCATAGGAAACATTGCATTAGCCATTTATATAGCCAAAGTCTCCTGATGAAAACACACAGGACTAGCCATTATAAGTCAGTATTAAGGAATATGGTGGTCAATGCAAGTTCACCATATGTCAGATTATTAATATGAGCTAAACAAAAAAGGCTTTCGATTATTTCTATTTGTACATTTTATACTCAAGTACCTCTTAGCAAACTGTTTACAAGATTGTGATGAACAATTAACTCTCTGCCAAAATCGTCTAGCTTACATATTGAGCAAGTCACAAAACATTTTTACCAGGTGATATTTTAGCTGACCAAAGCTGAAAGCTCATGTGAGCTTAGCACATTTGTCCAGCACCCATGTGTCTGTTGGCAACTTTCATATAATCCAGTGGGCCAGAAAAGATAAACTTTTTTGAAAGCTTCATTGTATATTCAACTTTGTTAAATATAGGATAAGATGGGGATACAGAATTTATGACCCATGGGAATAGGCATTCTGATTTTGTAAAATCTGAGAGTTTAAAAAGGGTCCTTGTATGGCACAAAAATAATGTTGACATATAGGCTATACAGTTCAGATGGAAACTCGGATATGTCTGAAGATTTCGCATAGCAGAGTTGGTGCATGAGGTACAGCATATATAGGATCTCCACAGTTGGTTGTTTGGCATCAGCACAGAAATTAGCTGCAGTAATGTAGCCCTCTCCGATTTTTTTTAATCTGATGTTTTGCCCCCCCCCCCCCCCCAAAAAAAAAGGGGGGGGAGAGGGCTACATTATTGCAGCTAACTTTGCAGTAGCAAAGGGAATTGGATATTTTTAAGGCTTCAAGCAGAACCATATTACAGCAGTTGTGTTTTAATGGAATGTTTTGTACTTAAAATATGCAGGAATTGATTTTCTAAAGGAAATTTATTGGCATTAATTTTCCACTTATTTATTTTTTTGTACTGTTGTTTTCAAATGTATTTGGAGAGCTTTAACTGCCATTGTTTTGATATGAATTGTAGATTTTTAATTTAAATTGCCTTTTTGTTACACATACATGTATTTATTTTCACTTTTTTTCTTAAAACATTGCTAAAGAACAAGTTGATGGATTTAATGTTTGGTTTTTTATTTAAAATTAATTTTAAATTAAAAGATGTTTAATTAGTGTTTTTTGTTTTGTTTTTTTGCATCTCAGTGGTGAATTTTTGTCCCCCGCTTTCGCGAAAGCGAGGGGACATTAAATCTCATTCGTCTGTCCGTCAGTCTGTCAGTCTGTCCGTCTGTCAGTCCGTCACAAAAACTTTAACCTTGCCCATAACTTTTGATTTAGCTGAGCTCATATTTCACAGGTATATTCCTTGTGACAAGACCTTTCTTTGGGTACCACCAAATTTGACCTTTTGACCTTGACCTTGGAGTTTGACACACTTTTACACAAAAAAAACCTAACTTTTACTTTGGCCATATCTTTTGAATGGCAAAAACTATGACTTTCATATTTCACATATGTATTCTTTGTGGCAAGACCTTTCATTGGATACCAACAACTTTGACCTTGACCATGGAGATTTCTGTACTTATAAAAAACTTTAACTTTGACCATAACTTCTGAACGTTAAGTGCTAGGGCTTTCATACTTCACATTTGTAATCCTTGTAAGAAGTCCTTTCATTAGATACCATGAACTTTGACCCTTTGACCTTGACCTTTGAGTAAGTTTTTTCAAGATCTTTGACCTTGATCACAACTTTTGAACTGCCGATGATAGGGTTTTCTTTTTTCACATATGTTATTGCTGTGGCAAGACCTTTCTATGGGTACCACCAATTTTGACCTATTGACCTTGACCTTGGAGTTTGACCCCTTTTTACACAAAAATTCCAAACTTTTACTCTGGCCATAACTTTTCAATGGTAGATACTAGGACTTTCATATTTCACAAATATATTTTTGTGATAAGACCTTTCATTGGATACCAACAACATTGACCTTTTGACCTTGGAAATTTTTCGTACTTATCAAAAACTTTAGCCTTGGCCATAACTTTTGAATGGTAAGGGCTAGGGTTTTTATACTGTACATACGTAATGCTTGTGAGAAGATCTTTCATTGAATACCAAAATCTCTGACCCTTTGACTTTGACCTTGGAGTTCAGTGATGATTTCTAAATAAATGACATATGATAGGATGTTCATATTACACACAATATGTCATAAAAAATGACATCTCACCCACAAAGACACCGAAAGCGGGGGACCACAATTCCTTGAATTTGCTTGTTCACTTTGTAGAGAAGTCACCATATACTGGTGAAAGGCTGCCAACCTAGCCCCCGTCACAATAAATGGCAAAATAGGTATACTAGTCAATAGGCCAACCATTGGTCTCTATATTATAAATATACAATAATGCACTTCATGTTTAGCCTTAGAAGAAGCAAGCTCTGCCTGGCTATTAAACTTAGATGAAATACATAAATGGTGATACTATTTGTACCGGTACATTTAGACGTAACCAAAAGTTTTCCCAATGTTGTGTTACTAACCTTTCGCCATTGCGTAAAAACATAGTTATACCTTTAAAAATGTTTCCTATCTAACTCTGCAATAAGTTATATTAGTACATTGCCAATGTATGTTTTGCTGAGCGGTCCAAACAAAAGAATTATGTTGGACCTCTATGACATTTTTACATCTTGCAGATGAAAGAGGTGCACAATGGCATTATGTAATGAAGAATCTGTGAAAGTTTTATTGAAATTTCAATCAGTGGTATAAGAGGAGTTGAGGATAAGAGATCGGTATCCCAAAGTGTAACATATGGACGGACATCCCGATCACTATATACCCCCTGCTTTTCAAGCGCCCGGGGGGGGGGGGGGGGGGGGACCAAAGGTACTATGCTCACAATGGCATTATTTCATAAAGAATCTATGAAAGCATCATTAAATTTTATTCAGTGTAGGGAGAGTTGCGGATAAGAGATAGGTACCCTTCAATATTTTAGAAAGAAGGACAGTGTCCATGTTTTGCTTTGGGAAACCCAAAATATGCGTCAGGTAAAAAGGGGGTAGTTGTCGCACAATGTAACAAAGATTCTGTGAAAGTCTCCATTAATTGTTGTATAAGAGGAATTGCGGATAAAAGATTAGGTACCCCAGAGCGTAACAGACGGACGGACATCCCGGTCACTATACATATACCCTCCCACTTTTCAACCAGGGGTATAATAAATACTGTTATGCCTTTTTGCTGTACATCCTTATAAGGAATAAAGTGGGGAATCGTCGAGAGGATTCATAAACAATTCCTCATATTCCCAAAGGGCAAAAAGATGGTAGTGCTAGTTTTGTGTCTTTTTATACATTGAATTGTAGATCGGTTAAAAACAAAACAACATCGATTAATGACTTTATTTTATCCAACAAAGTTGACATACTTTCCCTGACAGAAACATGGCTGCGGCCAGACTCCGATCGAGTTATACTCTCGGAGCTTACACCAGATGGATATAATATACTTCAAAAACCACGGCTAGATCAACGAGGAGGTGGCATAGCCATCGTGCATAAAGATCAAATTAACATTAAACACAAAGAATCTGACACACGTTTCACTCATTTTGAACATCTGGAGTGTAGTGTAAATGTGGGGAATCAACACTTTCGCCTTTGTGTTATTTACCGACCACCACCTTCGAAGACTAACCGTTTCAAAAGCAGTGTTTTTTGAAGAGTGGACTCATTTTCTAGACAATCTTGTCATAATTCCAGAAGACCTAGTGATAACAGGAGACTTAAATTTTCATATTGACAATCCCAATGATAGTGAAGGAAATAAGTTTATACTTACACTTGAGGAGCATGGATTGTCGCAGCACGTAGTTGGTGCAACCCACACCAAGGGCCATACACTGGATGTCCTCATAACAAGGAACGCAGGCTCTCTTTTAAGAGGTCTACCTACCATACAAGATCCTTTGTTGTGCGACAACAACGGCAACGCTGCAGGTGATCATCTTGCCATCCAAGCTTATCTGCAGGTTGCTAAGCCTCCCAAAGAAAGAAAGACAGTAGCTTTTCGTAGGATGAAAAAACTTGAAATCGAAAAGTTCAGGACTGACCTTGACTCTTCGCCAGTTCTTGGTGATAAAACAGACTCATTGGAGAATCTCATCACTGGCTATGACCACGAGCTAAGGGCCGTCCTAAACAAACATGTCCCAGAAGAGACAAGAACAATCACCCTTCGTCCTAATACACCATGGTACTCGGAGGATCTAAGGACAGCAAAAAGAGAAAAACGTCGGGCTGAAAGACAGATGAGGAAAACAAACCTGACTGTTCATAGACAAATGTTCAGACACACATCCATTCAAGTAACCAGGCTAATACTAGAAACAAAGAAAAAATACTATTCAGATAAAATCGACGAGGTAGGAAACGACCAGAAAAAAATATATAAACTTACAAACTAACTGATAGGTAAGCAAACCAAACCTATTTTTCCTTCTAATGGTTTTGAACAGGACCTTGCAACTGCTTTTGGCACTTTTTTCCTGGATAAAATCAATACTATTAGAGATCATCTTTCAGACTTAAATGAACAGGCCTCAATGGATGTTCTAAGAGCGGACATAAGATTTGAGGGCAAATCACTCGATTGCTTCACATCAGCATCAGAGGCAGAGGTTCGAAAGATCATTATGGCTTCTCCTTCTAAATCATGTGAGTTAGACCCAATACGAACTTCCGTCTTGAAATCCTGTGTTGACAGTCTTCTTCCAACAATCACAACCATTATAAATAAATCATTATCAGAATCAACTGTTCCAACATCACTGAAAAATGTTGTTGTTCGACCTCTCTTGAAAAAACAGGGATTAGACAAAGAGGTGTTAAAGAACTATCGCCCTGTCTCTAACCTTCCATTTATTTCTAAAATCCTGGAAAAGGTTTTAAATTCTAGGCTGGAAGATCATTTACAGTCAAACCACCTGCATGATAGACAGCAGTCAGCATACCGTGTTCATCACTCAACGGAGACCGCTCTCTTGAGAGTCCATCATGACATAACATCAGCACTAGACAAGGGTTCAAGTGTTGTTCTGTTAATGCTGGACTTATCTGCAGCCTTCGATGTGATTGATCACAATATTCTTATCAATCGCCTAGAATTTTCTTTTGGCATAACTGGTGCGGCCTTGTCATGGATACGATCATACCTAAGCGATCGGCACCAACGTATTGCTATAGGTTCATCTGAGTCTAGAGACTTTCATCTACGATTTGGTGTTCCCCAGGGATCGGTCCTTGGACCTAAGCTTTACAGCCTGTTTGCTAGGCCAATTTGTGATATATGCCGAAAACACAACATGAGTTTCCAGTGTTATGCAGATGATACTCAGCTGTATATGGCAATAGCACCTACTAGCAACTGGATAGACGTAGGATCTCGTTTGCAAACTTGCCTTTCCGATATAAGTTCTTGGATGCGCTCTAACTTTCTAAAGATAAATCAAGAAAATACGGAGCTTATTATCTTTGCCCCAAAACACGAATTCATCATTTTAATGAAGTTAGCATCAATTTTGACGGGAATAAAATTAAAGTCTCATCATGTGTGAAAAATTTAGGTGTTTTCTTTGATTCTGTGCTGAACATGGTTAACCAAATTCGAAACATTACTAAGTCATGTTACCATCAACTGCGAAATATTGGACGCATTCGACCTTTAATATCAGAGAGCGCTTGTAAAACCCTGGTATGCTCACTTGTTACCTCCCGTCTAGATAATGGCAATGCCTTACTATACGGTATATGCACCAGTTCTTTAACAAAACTTCAACGGATTCAAAATACGGCCTTCGCCAGTTCTTGGTGATAAAACCGACTCATTGGAGAATCTCATCACTGGCTATGACCATGAGCTAAGGGCCGTCCTAAACAAACATGTCCCAGAAGAGACAAAAACAATCACCCTTCGTCCTAATACACCATGGTACACGGAGGATCTAAGGACAGCAAAAAGAGAAAAACGTCGGGCTGAAAGACAGATGAGGAAAACAAACATGACTGTTCATAGACAAATGTTCAGAGACACATCCATTCAAGTAACCAGGCTAATACTAGAAACAAAGAAAAAATACTATTCAGATAAAATCGACGAGGTAGGAAACGACCAGAAAAAATTATATAAACTTACAAACTCACTGATAGGTAAGCAAACCAAACCTATTTTTCCTTCTAATGGTTGTGTACAGGACCTTGCAAATGCTTTTGGAACTTTTTTCCTGGATAAAATCAATACTATTAGAGATCGTCTTTCAGACTTAAATGAACAGACCTCAATGGATGTTCTAAGAGCGGACATAAGATTTGAGGGCAAATCACTCGATTGCTTCACATCAGCATCAGAGGCAGAGGTTCGAAAGATCATTATGGCTTCTCCATCTAAATCATGTGAGTTAGACCCAATACCAACTTCCGTCTTGAAATCCTGTGTTGACAGTCTTCTTCCAACAATCACAACCATTATAAATAAATCATTATCAGAATCAACTGTTCCAACATCACTGAAAAATGCTGTTGTTCGACCTCTCTTGAAAAAACAGGGATTAGACAAAGAGGTGTTAAAGAACTATGGCCCTGTCTCTAACCTTCCATTTATTTCTAAAATCCTGGAAAAGGTTGTAAATTCTAGGCTGGAAGATCATTTACAGTCAAACCACATGCATGATAGACAGCAGTCAGCATACCGTGTTCATCACTCAACGGAGACCGCTCTCTTGAGAGTCCATCATGACATAACATCAGCACTAGACAAGGGTTCAAGTGTTGTTCTGTTAATGCTGGACTTATCTGCAGCCTTCGATGTGATTGATCACAATATTCTTATCAATCGCCTAGAATTTTCTTTTGGCATAACTGGTGCGGCCTTGTCATGGATACGATCATACCTAAGCGATCGGCACCAACGTATTGCTATAGGTTCATCTGAGTCTAGAGACTTTCATCTACGATTTGGTGTTCCCCAGGGATCGGTCCTTGGACCTAAGCTTTACAGCCTGTTTGCTAAGCCAATTTGTGATATATGCCGAAAACACAACATGAGTTTCCAGTGTTATGCAGATGATACTCAGCTGTATATGGCAATAGCACCTACTAGCAACTGGATAGACGTAGGATCTCGTTTGCAAACTTGCCTTTCCGATATAAGTTCTTGGATGCGCTCTAACTTTCTAAAGATAAATCAAGAAAATACGGAGCTTATTATCTTTGCCCCAAAACACGAATTCATCATTTTAATGAAGTTAGCATCAATTTTGACGGGAATAAAATTAAAGTCTCATCATGTGTGAAAAATTTAGGTGTTTTCTTTGATTCTGTGCTGAACATGGTTAACCAAATTCGAAACATTACTAAGTCATGTTACCATCAACTGCGAAATATTGGACGCATTCGACCTTTAATATCAGAGAGCGCTTGTAAAACCCTGGTATGCTCACTTGTTACCTCCCGTCTAGATAATGGCAATGCCTTACTATACGGTATATGCACCAGTTCTTTAACAAAACTTCAACGGATTCAAAATACGGCCGCCAGAATAATTACTCGTACAAAGAAACATGATCATATATTATACTTTCATGTAAATTACTTGAATCTGATTCGTCAAGAAACATTTGATAAAAAAACACTACTACCTGCTGAATAATGAAGCTACGCCCTCCTGCGTAGCAACAGTCAACATTGCTTGACGACGGGTGGTATTCCAAAAAATAGCGACTGCGCGGAATTTATGCGCGCACGGTTCACTGTAATATGTATTTGTATAAAACATTCAGTATAATATAATAAATACTGCATGTAGTTGAGTGTAACATTGAAAATTTTCACCCCTCGAAAACCATTGTCAACCTCGGCTGCGCCTCGGTTGACAATGGTTTTCTTGGGGTGAAAATTTTCAATGTTACACTCAACTACATGCAATATTTATATAATAACACCTGTGTTAGTCAACTTACATTGGCTTCCCGTAGAACATCGAATCCAGTACAAGCTGCTTCTACAGACTTTTAAAGCTTTAAACGGAACATCACCACTATATATATACAAGAACTTGTTCAGGTTTACACGCCTAGTAGATCTCTACGCTCAGAGAACTCCATGTTCCTTGTTCAGTCGCGTGCGCGGACTAAATCATACGGCGACAGGCGATTCGACGTGGCTAGTGCAACATTGTGGAACAGTCTTCCTCAAACTTTGAGATTGGAAAGAAATTTTATTCGTTTTAAAAAATTATTAAAAACTTATTTATTTACTACTGCATACCCAGATTATTCCTAAGAAGCTACTTTAATTTGTTTTTAATTTTTAAATTCAAATTATCTTATAACATGGGACATTACAGCAATTAATATGTATAAATATTTCTTATCTTTGTTACTTTTTAAGCGTTTTTAAGGTCTTCCGTTTCAGACGGAAGACCTTATAGTGATTCTACTGTTTTTTCTTATTCTTCTTATTATTTTTTCCCCCAAATCATGTCGGCAGGATTTCTCAGAGATGGCTGAACGGATTTTCCTGAAATTTTCAGGGATGATAGAACATGAAAATATCCCGGGACGATTTTTTCATTTTTTCAAAATTCACTTCCGGTCGTCAGATATGTCCGATTTCCGCTTTTTTCAAAAATATTTAATCCGAGTGAGATCTCAGAAACGGTAAGAGATTAAGACACCAAACTTACAGGGATGATAGATCTTGATAAGTAGGCAAATCCATTTGGTTAAGATTGTCCGTCGTCACTTCCGGTTGTCACAGGAAGTGTTCATAAATATCGAAAATTTCAACTTTTCTTTTTTGAAATTTTTTTTGCATCACATTATAGCATCTTACTTGTAATGTTGAAATATGTCAGTCCCACCGGAAACAAAAACGGCAACTTCCGGTTATAAGAGAAAAATCTACATAATTTGAGTATTTTTCTTTCCCATAAATATTTTTTACAGATAAAGTATTTGGAATGATTTTTAGATATTTGAGAACTGCAAATGTCTACGGTAACGTCAAATATTTTTCAAAAATTCACTTCCGGTCGCGTAATTTCCTGTCCTCAAAATGAGAAGTTATCACAACTAGATCTCGTAAACGGTAAAAGATTAAAACACCAAACTTATAGGACTAATAGGTCTTGATAAGTAGACAAATCCACTTGTAATAAGATTGTCCGCCGTTACTTCCGGTCGTCACAGGAAGTGATCAAATAAATCAAAAATTTCAACTTTTCTTCAATGAAACTTTTTTTGCATCACATTCTAGCATCTTATTTGTAGTTTCGAAATATATCAGACCCACAGGATACAAAAATGACAACTTCCGGTTATGAGAGAAAAACTACATATTTTGAGTATTTTTCTTTCCCAAAAATATTTTATACATAAAATATTTGTAATGATTTTTAGATATGTTATACAGACTGTGAATGTCTACAGTAGCGTCGAATATTTTTATGAAATTCACTTCCGGTTGCTTGATTTCCTGTCCTCAAAATGAGAAGTTATTATAGCTAGATCTCGTCAACGGTAAAAGGTTAAGACACCAAACTTATAGGAGTAGTAGATCTTGATGAGAAAGTAAATCCATTTGGGTTAACATCGTCCGCCGTCACTTCCGGTTGTCACAGGAAGTGATCAAATAAATAAAAAATTTCAAAATTTCTTGATGGAATCTGTCTTAGTAATACATTATAGCATCTTATTTGTAGTTTTGAAATAATTATCAGTCCCACTGGAAACAAAACGGCAACTTCCGGTTATTATAGAAAAACTGCATAAATTGAGTATCAAACTAAACCATAAAAATCTTTAATAAAAAGGGTATTTGAAATGATCTTAGGACATGTCATTCAGACTGAAATGTCAAGAGTAACTTTAAATATCTTTTTTTTTTTAATTTATGTCCGGTCACGTGATTTTTGTCCTCAAAATGAGATGTTAACATTACGAAATATCTTAAATTGTAACAGGTCACGACACTAAACTTATATTTAAAAAAAAAACATGAAGATTTGGCAACAGATATAGCGTAAAATGCTTCTGCCGTCACTTCCAGTCGTCACAGGAAGTGATAAAAAGATTGAAAATGATTTTTTGTAAATGTTATTAAGACTATAATTGTCTAAAGTAATGTTGAGAATCTTGGTAAGTTACACCTCCGGCCGTTTGTTTTCCTGTATCATTT
>PRKT01000119.1:1092903-1121261 GCA_003671525.1 Saccostrea glomerata
TTTAAAAGAACTATCCTCACATGAACGGAAAGAATAGTTGTTTTCCTGTCTATAATGTCTTTGGATGATTTTCCCGTAAAGGCTTGGTTTGAACCTAAAAATAACAAAGACATTGGGAGTTTGATAAGAGAGTTGCTTTTATGATGTTTCTCAAATTTATTGGTAACAATGAAATCGTATTTCCAACCTTTGCTTTTAATTTTCCTTTTTTAATTATTGTTATTGTTATGTAATTTATATTTTCAAACATAATAAAAAATATACATTAAATCCCTCACCGTCCGGGCGGACCAGAGCGACATTAGAACATCCATATCCCTCTAACCTGACTGTGAACAGAGACAGACAAGGATCCATGGGGAAGGACTGGGCATCTCCGACCATATCAAACGAGTTCACGCCAAGTGTCTGTATGTTCATATTTTGCTGGAACCAAATTTCAAAAATTAATATACTCAGTACATAGAAATACGTTTTTTGTTCAATTATGATTGTTCATAAAGTAAGGCTCCAAAGGTTGACATAGCCAAGATGTGACAATAGGTGGATAAACTCTATTTGTCTATCAAATGCTCCTCATTGTGTGTTCCTTCATCAACCTTTGACAACCAGTGCACCTAGCCTGGTCATGCGTCTGGCATTAAACCAAATGGAACTGCCACTTCTGACAAGAGAAGGGGGCCTGGCGCCTGAAAACTAGTGCTCTGGGTGAATGGGACTTTAGTTCGGGAGGACAGTTCATCTAATAGAAGGAAAACTCAGATTCTAAACTTCCAAGTCTTCAGTCCATACCTACTGCCCACTTATGGAAAAGACTTAAGGGAAGGACTCTGCTCAATACCAAGGATGCAAAGCAGTCTAGGAAGAAAACTCCTAAATCAAACCATCTTTCCAAGAGGTTATCAAGCGGTCTGTATACGGCTTAAAACTCTACCTATATAAAAAGTCAAGTTAGAAAAGCATCAAAGACAAACCAAAACCACATAACCTGCGCCAGGTTGTGTCTCCTTCAAGTTAATCTATGATACTGCGCAATAAAAGCCGAAAGGAAGCTGTAGACTTGTTACTTGGAATATATGACGCAAGAAGAAGATCACAAGTAACAAAGTAAACACTACAATATTTGTCTACCAAGACTGAGATTGCTAAAGATAGGACAGCTGAGGTTTATCAACGGAGATACATTGTTGTATTATGCATTCAGGACACCTCCCACTACGAGGGTATTAGGCTTGATGCTATCCTTGCAGACACAACGCACTCTTTTCGTATGGGAACCTTACAATTTTAACAGCTAAGTTAAACTCCAAGGAAAGCAAAATCAAATGAACATCATTCAGAGTTATGGCGCTGATGACGAGAAGAAAAACGCCTGTACCTGTAACTATCGAAGTCATGGATGAAGCATGAAAAATAGATATGACAATACTTACGGGTGGCTTCATTGCCAAGAGTCGCATGCGTAGCGCAGTAATTAAAGCGTCTGCTCTAGAGTCGCGAAGGGAGAAGCTGATCCTTACGTCGCGAGTTTTAATACCATTTTGAGACATGGATACCGTTCCTTCAGATGAGACCGTATAAACAGAGGTCCCGTGTCGTAGTAGGTGTTGGCATGAAAATGATCCTTCACTGCTCAGACAATGGCCCTAAGTGCCGAGTATAGGACAAAATTTGAAGCTCTCCACTGGCAGGTGGTGGCGTCTCCATATGAGTGAAAAATTCTCGAGAAGGACGTTAAACAACAGACAAACAATGCAAAGATCGAAGCTTGCATTACCACTAACTACAGTAAAGGCATGTTCACACAAAAACTGGGCTACATGAACGAAAACGAAGAGAGATTTGCAGATCAGTGCTCCCTTAACTAAACTAATAGAAGAAGCATCTTCCCTCGTATATGGATTCACGTCATATTCCCTGTTCAGAGAATCAGATCAATTATATTTACACCAACAAGAATTTTTACAGAGTATGAAAGATGTCAATGTAGTTAGTATAGCAGACATTTCATAAGACCACCATACTGCTGATGACGGCAGTAAGTCTGCGCCTCAAGATTGTATTGTACAAGTATATTGTTTACAGTCCATTCGAGAATTTTTCGCTCATATAGAGACGTCACTGTATGCCGATGAAGGGCTTCCTATTTAGACCTATACTCGGCACTCAGGGCCTTCATCGTACTAGCACCTACCGTGACACGGGATCTACGTTTTTAATGTCATGTCCGAAAGACCCATGACTTTCACTTCTAATGCCGAGCGCTTGGCGAAGAAACAGTCACTACCTATGTTTACGTCTTAGGTTTGACGCAGCGCCGCGAACGAGAAACGAACCCGGGCCTCCCGATCACGAAGCGAACGTTCACCACTAGGCTACCATGACCGGTTTACGCATCAAGAAGTTTAACAATATGACAAACATGAGGATAAGGTACAACGTGAGTGTAAAAACATTTATAGGAAAGGATTGATTGATTGTATATTGTTTAACGTCCCTCTTGAGAATTTTTCACTCATATGGAGACGTCACCGATGCCGGTGAAGGGCTTCAAATTTAGACCTATACTCGGCACTCAGGGCCATTGAGCAGTGAGGGTTCTTTATCGTGCCAACGCCTACCGTGACACGGGACCTACGTTTTTAAGGTCATATCCGAAAGACCCGTGACTTTCACTTCTAGTGCCGAGCGCTTGGCGAAGGAACAGTCACAACCTTTGTTTACGTCTTAGGTATGACGCGGCGCCGCGATCGAGAATCGAACCCGGGCCTCCCGATCACGAAGCGAACGCTCTACCACTAGGCTGCCGTGATCGGTATATAGGAAAGGAAGACAGCTAGGAAGGAGGCTAGGGGTCAACTAATTATTTTTAATTAACCACCAGATTTAACTTAAATTTTGGGATATGATATATTAAGTCGTCAACTGTCATTAGGCAAAGAAATATTTCATAAATTTTAGCTTTAAAATTTGATCATTTTATTATAGCTTTATATGGAGCTCTTCTTCTTATGGAGATCAAAATAGTCTAAAAATGGCCACGACCACCCAGCCTCTTTATTCCAGCCTGTCCAACAGATTCCAGCCGCTACAAGATCAGTTAGAGAACAAAAGCAACACCGAGACCCAGTGTCAGTACATCAAGGAAATCGGGCTAGTCACATGTGAAGAAGTCTTTCGCAGAAAAAAAACGACCAACACAAAGGGTACTGGTAGATCTCTGTTGATGCTATGAGGAAACTGGATGTTAACAAAAAAAATAAAGTGGCACTGAACACAAGCCGAACTAGAGCAGCAAAGACAAAAGCTCAAGAGGACTCAACAGCAACAGAAAACGAAGTTAAGAAAAGCATCAGGAAAGATACTAGTAAACGGGATCACATCCACAAGCTGTACATGGCCACAAAAAGTTGTTCATAAGGCAGAAACATCTGTCATTGAAGGACAAGAATAAAAACTCTCTTAAACAAAAGAAGAACAATTGAAGAGATTGGTTAAACATTTTTAATTGAATCTTTATCGTTTAACGCCCCATTCGAGCATATTTCACTCATATAGAGACGTCACCATGCATATACCGAAGGCGGGCTTCAAATTGTTACCTTTACTCGGCACTAACAGCCATTGAGCAGTGAGGGATCTTTATCATGCCAACGTCTACAGTGAAACGGGGCCTGGATTTTTGAGGTCTCATCCGAAGGATCAACATCTTTCACTTCAATGTGCCAAAGAAACAGCTGCTACCAATTTTTTATCGACTGAAGTCAATCGTGGCCTTTGAACTCACAAACACAGAGCGAGCGCTTTACTGACTGGGCTACTGTGACGGTTAAAAGTAAGACCAATTTGAACAGCTATTTACCGGTAATATACCAACACCAGAAACACTTTCGGACATACAACCAGCCGATACAGACCTTCCGATTAACTACGAAAAGCGATGAAGACAGAGCTCATGCTAAGGGGCCATAACACTTAGATGATCTAACTTTTTGACCACAGTCTCACTTTTACCAAAGAAATTAATCGTGGAAAAAGTGATACTGAGATCAAAAGTGAGCTCGTTTAAGGCCTGGGGAACTGAAGAATACTCGAGAAGACTAATTTCATCATTTGATAAATTAATATACATCATTTAATTAAATTTAAGAAAGGAAAAACGACAATGTCTTACGAGATACCAGTAGAAGCCATCGAAGCGGACACATAGATAAAGACATCATGAATAATCTTTTGAGGAAGATTTGGGAGGAAAAGAATATCCCAGAGGAAAAGAAATATCGCTTTCTTATTAAGCTGCCAAAAAGAGATTTGAAGAATTGCCGGGGAATCGTGTTTCTGGCATTGCCTGACAAAAGTACACAACATAAAACTTTTCAAAAAGTTGAATGAAAAAGACATAAGAGCCAAAGCTTCGTGGCCAGAAGGCTTGTGTTAGACGTGACATCATGTACTGACCAGTTAGCCAGTTAGACAGTCATCATTACTGAACAATCATTGGAATGGAAGTCCTCCCTCTAATTCAACTTCGATGACTTTGAGAAAGCATTCCACGGTGTGGACCGAAAGACATTGTGGAAGATACTGGGGCACTAAGGAGTACCCGAGAAGCCCGTTTCCCTGATTAGAAACACCTACCAAGGCATGACATTCAGGACAGATGTCCGAAAGTTTTGAGATTAAGGCAAGGGTTCGACAAGGATATTTGCTGTTCCTCTTTCTCTTGGACTGGATCATAAGGACTACCTAGGTATATCATGCAGGAACAATGGTATACAGGCTTAGGGTTAGTTCCTCAGTTTTCAGTCAATTTTCAACTTCTTGGTATCACTGGCAAGGTCTTAGCAAGTTCTATCAAGGATCAAAAGATGAGCATTTGAAGTGAAAAGAGGTGAACGGTGCGAGAGTTGAAAATAGACGGTCTTTGAAGCGTTTGAAGAGAGCATTCATGACGCAACTCGACGATCTCGTTTTTGCCAATGACCTAGCTCTCTTTTCACACAACCAGTCAGATGCAGGATAAAACAACTCGCCTTGTAACATCATAAGCAGGAACGGCCGAATGGGACACAAGATCAACATTGAAGAAAGCTAAATCGATAAAGATTAACTCCACTCTCCAATTACCAAGCACATGCAGTTGGGTGGTGAACCCATAAGAGAATTGGTTGTTTTATTTACCTGGTGAATGTGGTGGACATACAGCGTGGCACAAACCATGACATCAACTCAAGAATTGACAAGGCTGTGTTTTCCTTGCTAAAGAATATCTTGTCCTCGAAGAAGATCTGCATTACCAAACTGCAGAAAGTCGTCGGCGCTGGGCAGTGCTAAGAGCATTTGCTCTAAAGTCGTGCAGAATGGAGTTGATCCTTACATTGCAGGTTCGAATCCTACTGCTGGATATGAAGACTAATCCTTAGGATGATCAAGTGATCAAGTGTCGCAGGAGGTCTTGGTACGAAGCTGGATCTTTACTGTTTCATGGCCACGAGTGCCGAGCATGGGTCAAAATTGCAGCCCTCCGCCGGCAAGTGGTGGCGTCTCCATATAAGTGAAAATTTCTTGAGAAAAAGACGTGAAACAATCAATAAACAAATCAAATAAACCGCAGATCCTCTACTCCAATTTTAAATCCGTCTTTCTGTAAGGAATAGAAGCATTGAGAAGGACCAAATCAACTCTGCAGGAGACCCAGGCCTTCTACAACACCTCTCTTACGCGCATCTTTCAATAGTTGATAGCCTGAAAGGATCCCAAATGAAGAGATATGCAAGAGAGAAGGACAGGGACCATTATACAAGCAAATCAGACGAAGGAAGCTAGTTGGTCTGAACTGGACACACCGGGGCCCTAAGGAAGCCACCATCAAAAACCAGATGCAAAGCAAGAGAAAGAAAGGACATCCAAGAAACACATGGAGGCGCAGCATGGAGGCAGAAGTAAAGGTGCTGTACATGACCTGGCACAACGCAGCAAAAGCAGCTCAGAATCATGTTTGTTGAAGGACTTTCGTCGATAAAGTAACTATGTTTCTCACGGAACAACAGTCCTAGGTAAGTATTAAAGTACTAGTAATAAGATAAATAAGTTGTTTCATCTACAGGGTAAACATATATAGCACTTTTCGTGACTATATTGTTTTTGGATAAGATATAGACTTTTATCTTTTCTCTTGAATCTACTATCACGGTGTGATATTTGATAAAACAATTTTAGTGACATTTAAGCTGATTTTTGAATTACTAGTAACTATAATTACTTTTAACATCTTGAAACACTATAATTATGATTATTACCATGCAACTCAATGTGTCAATTTAAGCAAATTACTCAACGTGACATGAGTTATCCCATCTAAGCCATCAGTCACTCATGCTCAGAATTGTGCTAATTGCCATTGTTATATTTTATTATTTATATGTTACATAAATCATTGTTAATCAGTTAACTCCTGGGGTTCGGATTGTTCGGGTGCAATTTTTGGATTTCCAGAATTCACCCTACCGACCTAATTTTATAATAAAGTGCTATTCCATCGTTAGCATTTTTATGTTTTATTGTTGCCGGAAAGTTTGACACTTATTTTCCCCGGTGATAATTAATCAACACAATCAAACGAGTTACCAAGCAACATCAGTTCCTACCGCTTCCTACGCCAACCATTCTTTTTACTGAAACCAACAACACAGTGCTCCGCATTCCAGTTCCCGGCGATTCCTGAGACGAGGACGTCTCATTTTCCGAAGCGGGAGGGAATTATCACGGTGTGATATTTGATAAAACAATTTTAGTGACGTTTAAGCTGACTTTGAAATATATTTTTAATTACTAGTAACTATAATTACTTTTAACATCTTGAAACACTATAATTATGATTATTACCATGCAACTCAATGTGTCAATTTAAGCAAATTACTCAACGTGACATGAGTTATTCCATCTAAGCCATCTGTCACTCATGCTCAGAATTGTGCTAATTGCCATTGTTATATTTTATTATTTATATGTTACATAAATCAATGTTAATCACTTCACTCCTAGGCTTCGGATTGTTCGGGTGCAATTTTTGGATTTCCAGAATTCACCCTACCGACCTAAGTTTATAATAAAGTGCTATTCCATCGTTAGCATTTTTATGTTTTATTGTTGTCGGAAAGTTTGACACTTATTTTCCCCGGTGATACTACAGAGATACTTTAGACTTAATTTCACTGAAATGTTCAGCCATACCTGGATTATTTGTCCAAAGGTATCCCCTATGGTGGTATGTGAAGTATGTATCATATGTGCGGAAGTATCAAGAGCAATCTTTTCAAAAACATTACGGGAATTTCGTTTTCTTCTCCCTTTGGTAGATAAAATTTGATAAAGATTAGTACAGAGAATAAAACTTATTTTTGAATCAAATCGAACGAAAATTATCAGTAGTGTTAAAATTGCACATTTGTAGTCTCCAAAAACAATAGATCATAAAATACAAATATTGTAGTGCATGTATTTTTTTATTCATGCATTTATACTGATATGTACTGATATTTTGGTCCTTTATTTGTAAGCTTCTATCAATGCAAGATTTAATTCTAGAGTAATTTAAGGATTTTTTCGCTTTCTTTTACCTAAATGGCGATTACTAGTGTTCTCATTGGGTATGCATTGAACATCGTGATTATTGAAGGCAGATCTTCTCGTTAAGTGGTGGGATCCGTCACTAGAGGCAGGAGAGGAACTGTTTCCTCTCAGGAACTGTAGCAGACGGAGACCTTGGTTGTTTATCAGTTGTATGACGTCATGCAAGAGTTCAGCGTCCCTATTAGCATCAGCGTCGGTAAAAAAGAAAACACATGATCCGGGCTGGGCGATTTTCATGGCTGCGAAATAAAAATTGTTCAACAGTTAATAGTTTCAAGGACTTTGTATAATACAATTATAATAAGTTAGGTATTCAACTTTCTTACCATTAATCATTCCGTGTAGCGCCATTTCTGGACAATCTCCACCGCCATTAGCCCTCAGCGACTGCAGTCGTTTCTTCATTTCCTCACCGCTGGTCGTTACAAAGAGGCTTGTTTCTGTCAGAAAATATAGTAAATATAATTTATGCTTTATATATATGATAAAGAGGAAACGGATGACATAATTCTTGAAAGTACAAAAAGGTTTATATTAGCTTTTCCCCCCATTGATTCTATCGAGTTTGAATTCTAACGGAGACGTTCTGCAAAACATGATTACAGTAAATATCAAGGTATATCAATCATTTTTTAAAAATATTGATTCTGTTAAATCAGGTGTTTTTGGTAAAGCGTATTCACTCTATGCGTGTTTAACTGTAAAACTCAAATACATGTACATGTATGCAAAGCCTTACTGTTCAATCGCTTCTTGACGTGATACTTATATGATTCTTGTAGCTAACAGAATCGTACTAACAAACCTGGATCATTGAAAGTTGACAAGATATAATTGAATGGTGCAGTAGAGGTTTGTGCCTGGTTGACGATGGAGATACTACGTGTGCTTGTCTCCAGTATTTCCTGACTCATGGATCCCGTGTCGTCTATCACAAATACAACAGACAGCGAGGGAGACAGACAGCTGTAACACGGATTTTTATAGTCCATCCCTAGCAGACTCAGGGTTTTATCTAACCCAATCATAGACAGCAAACCTGTATCTAAAAAACAACAAAATTTCAAAATATTACCGGTATATATTTGATGATTAAAATAACACAATGGTTTCATCTGTTATTTCATGTGGCAAAAAATGCATATTACTTTACCAGTGTCGTGAGATCGAATCTTGAAAAATGTTGAAATTGATAGAATTTCAACTTATGGTAACTCGACGCAAAATTTCTCTGATTTTTATCAATTAAAACAGGCCTTTGCTTCTGTGCAGTAACATTCGAAGGACTTGATTTTTATATCTTTTTGTTATTTTGATCCAAGGAAAAAGACATCTTATTGACAATTAATAAATGTTTGTCATTGAAATATGCTATTGCTTCTTCAAATAATGCCCTTTAGGTATTACAATAAATATGATTTTATTTTGTTTCTGTTCACATTGACTACACTGTAAAGATGATTAATTATGACTCCAATATTTTTACGTATACGTTCGAATCTTGAGCACAATTTTTTTCACCTTTTCCGACCAAAACATCAAATGTCGCCTGAACTGCCGCCTGGCCTGCAGCTTTATGGAGATGATAATGGGGAGATAATCCGGGATCAGATGTCTCCTTGTTGATACCGCCAGTCGCTGGAATATCTTTACTGGCGTCGTAAGGGCCGCCGTGACTACACTTACCAGTGTTATCAGGAAAGTTCTCTGTTAAAAGTAAATTATAATCACTTTTACGAAGAGAGAGAAAGAGAGAGAGAGAGAGAGAGATTTAAGGCTCATTGACCCTACGATAAGAGAGATAACTCTCATTGGAATTTATGAAATTTTCACTGCAAGGTATGTCGTTCGCATTTGACTTACAAGTAAGATTTCTTTTGAAAATGGTCAAAATTCCTTATTATCATTACATGTAAAGCAACATTTTTTTTAACCTTGAATGATGAAATACAATGTATGTGTGTGTTTTTAGTTATAAATTTATTACATACGGAATGGTTTGACAGTGTTTTGGTCTGATGTATAGCCACTTGTAAGCTGCCTGTTTTGTACAAGGTTTCTAGCACAAGAACTTGCAAGGAGGCTGTAAAAGAGGTGTTAATAAAGTCTTATACAGTGTATTAATATATTCTAAGCATACTTTTATGACATGGCCTTCTGATGAATCATTGACAATATACAATTGAGTATACGTTGAAGATTCCAAATTCAAATAGAAAATATGAATAACAAAAAAATTTAGAAAAACAAAAGGACGAGGAAATCTACACAAACATACGCATCTTTGGAATAATTGCAGCTGAAACAAGTAGCTTCTTTTTCTGTGGAGATTTTTAAAGGTAATTGATCTTTTGTGCCTAAAAAAAAATAGTCATTCAATATTCATTCAATTTATATTACCTAATAAATTGAAACTCTTCGCATCGTCGATGGCAAATATGTATACAGTAAAACTCGGTCATAACGAAGTCAATGGGGCTTGTGATATTACTTTGCTCTATATCCGTTATTCGTTATATCCGTTTAAATGATTAATGAAATTTATATATTTGAGGATCCACCAAAACTTCGCTATATTCGTGTTCGTTCTAAACGAGTTTTACTGTACATGTATTCGAGTAACATCATCTCCTACCTAGCTCTCTGCAGCTAACTTTGCCGAACATTTCCACCCAGTTCGTGTTACTGTAGAACTCCTGAATGGTGAACAAATACTCCCCCAGTAGATCCCGTACTGGGCCCCAGTCAGTGGGCGTGGCTTGTGAGGTCTGAATGATCCTGAATTTCAAGGATTGGAGCAAGAAATTTCCTTAAATGATGAAATAAACTGACTATGATTTTTCACAACAAATCATACATACTGAACAAAGACAGAGTAATTTAAAATGATTAACAAAAGGTATATAGAAATCAAGTATTAACCAATTATTAAGCGAATGGTGAAATTTTAGCAGTATGTATATAATAGAATTAAAGATGAAAGATTAAGTGTCAATAAATATAAACAGAAGTCAATTAATCTCTGACTATACCTCAGGTGGGATAAAGGCTGTGTGGAATTTATATATTTATCACATTTTTCGAAATATAAGAAAATTTTTTATAACAATTTACACAAAGTCCGAAAAGTTGATTTACACACTAATTTATATTAAGTCCGAAGATGTCGTATTTTACATCGTAACAGTTGTATCAATAGATAAGAAATTGCATATGTGCTGTAGCATTATGGATAAGAAGTGATATAGTGTAATTATTAATTAATTATATAACGCGAGTATTTTGTCATGGTCAACAGATTGAGGATTCACTGTACTAAAGTATCTTGTTAAATTCTAAGGCAATCAAGTGGAAACGACCGAACATTTGCGGTTAATATTTTGGGTTCATAAAATATGAAGAAAACCAAATTTCAATTTTTTAGAGGTAAATACAGTGTATCCTAAATCTTTAATGGGATACACTAGTACTGTATTGTCCCAAAACAGACATTATAAAAAGTGGCAATATTTGAAGAGAACTGGAATGGTGGTAACACGTAATGTTTCTGTACCATCCTCATTATCATTTTTTTAAGCTGCTGAACAGTAGGTGTAAAAGTTAGTTTTCCCTATATACTAAGTATATTAAAACCTCTCTCTCTCTCTCTCTCTCTCTCTCTCTCTCTCTCTCTCTCTCTAGCATCATAAATGCAATAAGTTTTAGTCTAGTATTGACTCAAATTATGTTACAAACAATTCTATTTGTGAATCTTATTTATCTCATTTTACCTGACAAAATCTGTTCACAGTTCATAGTTCTAGATGCATCGGTACTATAATGCCTTTGTGCCAAATTTACTCTGTCCACAATATATTTAACAACTTCATCAAAGTGTAAAATGCCCAAACGATCTACAAAAATGATGATTAAAAACATATAAATAAACAACAGCAATTTAAAAAAAAAAGTTATTTGATTGTTCGATAAATAAGGCTACTATAGTATATCGAATAAGGGTTACCCGACTTGAAATATTCTTTCACTTTGTCCGTGTGACTGTTGGTAGGGTAGGTTCCGGGTTTAACTTTTTCTTTGATGACATCAGCGACAGCTTTGTATATCCCGTCCTCTGTTATTCTGGCATGAGTAAAATCAGGCCTTCCTCTCGTGCTCTCAAACGAAGGAAGAAATCCAACTACAGAGTGGACACTATTAAAGACTGTAAACAGACTTAGTACCAATATTGGACAGTCCATTTTTATTGACCTTTATGATTTCGATTAAGTCACCATTTTCACGGAAAAAATATATCAAGGAAGTAACGTCCCTTTTGGCATTTTGCTAATGTTCGATTTTTGTCCCGGCGACTTTGTTATGTTTATACGGAGTTTTTTAGATAAGGGAAATCCGAAGTTCGTGTACAGTTAAAAAACGGATAAATCAATGTTCCTTTATCAAATATCAAAATCTGTGGTATTTGTTTAACTGTTATATAAAGATAAGAATCACTGTCTTAAATTAATATGAGACATTTTTGTGAGTACAGAAAAATCAAACTTTTTTCCCGTCTGGAATAAATATTTTCATTTGTTTTAAAAGTCACCTATAGTGATGAATATTTTATTGTTTAAAAAACGTACTGAAGTCTGAAAAACAAAATCATTTATATTTGTAAACAAGGACATTCAAATGACCTGTTTTACACTTTTCGGTATTAAACATTTTTATTTAAGCATGACTTGCAACAACTAAAATAATAAAAATAGCAAAATATCTGGTTGTATATTTTAAGTAGCTGTTTTTAGGTTCCAACCTTTTTTATAGCCTTTTTTATTATAATCTCCCCGGATTTACCTTGATATTCTACATTGCAACAAAAATTTACAGTCCAAAAAGTCTTTCAATGAACATTTTCTTTGGTAAAAAGTAATGTTTTGAGAAAAAATGGGGGGGGGGTGCTATGTGCCTATATTATGTTGAGAAGACTATGGGAAGCTTCATACTTGTGTTTTACATCACAGATTCTTGAAATTTTTAATATCTTTCATACCTTGATTGATAAGAAAAAATTTCATTGATTATTTTTTTAATCAGCGGGAAAAAAATTGTTTGTTTGTTTGTTTATTCATGATTGCTATGGATTGATTTTCATGAACAAAATATACATTTGGGTGAAATTTGGGACATTGATGGGTGGTATTTAATCATATGCATGTAACAATGTCCTATTGGATAAAATCTATAGACTTCTTTGTCTGGAAATGCAAAAACTTTCAGTAAGCCGTAATTTTAATTAATTTGCTCGAGATCGGCATTCTGAAAAATATTATCAGAAAATATTTGAGAAAGGAGAAACAAACGCCGAATCGGTAAGTTTTTATTTCATTGAAATCCCATAATGACATATAAGCTAGTTTGTCATAAATACTATTTTTCAATTTATTAAAGTGGTGTTCATAATTCTGTAAGAAAAATATTAATATAGACAGAGAGCATAGATTATTATTGGTATGAAAATATCACTTGGAACTGGGAGCCATGTATAATGGTGTAAGAAAAATTTCACTTATTTTCTTCCATTTTAAATTTAAGACATGTCAGAAGAAAGAGCCAAATCTCCAGAGGATCCAAAGGTGGCCAAGTTGAGTGAGTCAGCTCATAAGACCCCGCCTCACTTCCTGTCTAGTGGGGAGGAGGACGAACCAGAGCCTGACAAGGGGGAGACCAAGGAACTGGTCATAGAAGACAGAGCCGCTGTGGTAAGTAGCAGTGAGTAGTTCTCAGTTAATTGTCATAATCAATCATCGGTTGGAATCGGTTACTGCTTCTAATGTGATTTTACCAATTATAATCGGATGTCATAGTTTTGTATATAGATAGTTTTCAACTGACCTAAATTTAGCCAAAGTTACCTCCCATTGGTCGCCATATTGGAGGTCGACTCGGTGAGATTTCCTCTTTGTCTTAACCAAGTTTAAGAAAATATAGCAGAAATATTTGGTGGAAAATCTCTATTAAATAATTTTTTTTTAAATAAAGGAGGCTTCCAAACATTTATTTACTTCAGCAAAATAATGATTCCTAATTCAAAATCGCAAATATAAAAATTTAAATTGGTTGAACAATGAAGGAATATGAGCATTTGGACCTCCAGTATGGCGGCAAAGGGGAGGTAACTTTTGCTAAATTTAGGTCAGATGAAAACTATCTGTACAGTAAAACTCAGTTATAACAAAGTCAGGGGGACCAATAAAATTACTTCGCTATATCCGTAATCCTTTATATCCGTATAAGGATTTAGTTAAATATATATATATGGGTATCTGAAATAACTTCGCTATATCTGTGAATTCGCTATATCTGTATTCAAACTAAACAAGTTTTGCTGTATAAGTGTATATTTACATTTGCAAATGTTTTCCTTTATATAACACTACTGAAAGCAAGCGTTTTTATAACTGTATAAATACAGGTATGGGGTCAAGAGGTCATAGATGTTCGTATGGATAAACGTTCGACGTAACTTCTCAGTGACGTCATAAAGGGTCGACGCGCGTTCAGTGGATTACATACATGCCGTTGTGTTTGAAAAATAATGCATTTCACACGTTAAAAGTCACAATCAGGCAAATTTAAAGTATGAATAAGTCACAAATGTAAATATAAGTAATAAGGTATCATTTTTTGAGTGTTATTGGGATGTAAAACGGGTTGGCACATGATCAAATCTTCCATAAAGCCCTTCGGGCTTTATGGGATTTGATCACGTTGGCACATGATCAAATCTTCCATAAAGCCCTTCGGGCTTTATGGGATTTGATCACGTGACCAACCCGTTTTACATCCCAATAACACTCAAAAAATGATACCTTATTTCTTAAAAAAAGCAGACTAATACAAGTATTTTATCTTATTTTTTTAATATGAATATTTTAAGACATTTTATTACTGTAATTGATTATGAATTATACTTGTAATGACATTTTGAAGTTTAAATACCTGTTGAAATTGTTTTATAATTTTTATTTACAGGTCATTGACTTGAACCAAAGCAGAATTGCTAAGATAAGCAATTTACATGGACTATCACAGTGTGAGGTAAAGCACTGCTAGAACCATATTAAAAGCAAAAATTTATAAACAGTACGTGTCTTAACTTTGGCTGCAGAAGAAATATTTTACCAATGTTAATCATGATATTGCTCTACAGAGTCTATGTTTACGTCAAAACCTGATCAAGAAAATAGAAGGATTAAGTGAAGTTGTTGCCTTGACCGACCTTGATCTTTACGACAACCAGATTGCAAAGATTGAACACCTGGAGGCATTAGTCAATTTAGAGTAAGTCATTTTACTCTAACGGCTAAATCTGTTATGTCAATTTTTGTTAGTTAAGGCAAAGCTTGCAAAAATTGATTTGTCATGCTGGAATTAACTTGTAGTTTTTGCTCACTAACAGAGTATCACAAAAAATTGTATAATACTCTATGTACAGATGGCTCTAACTGGGATTTAACATTATTTTTCAGATCACTGGACTTGTCATTTAACAGAATTCCAAAAATCGAAGGTTTAGCCACACTGACAAAACTTAAAAAGCTCTTCCTCATACACAACAAAATCCACAAAATAGAGCATGTAGGTCACCTGGCGCAGCTGGAAATGTTAGAGCTCGGGTCCAACAAAATCAGGGTGTGTAGCATTAAATAGACTCTGCGAGGTTTTTCATCATAGTTATATTTTCAACAGCCATTTAAATGATATACTAAAATTAAATATCCCACAATTGGAACTTACTGAGTTATATTTCTTAAAATATATTTCAGACATTAGAGGGTATATCCACTCTGACAAATCTAACCCAACTCTATGTAGGAAAGAACAAAATCACGAGAATTCAGGGACTTGATACTTTAGTCAATCTACGCTGTCTAAGCATTCAGGTATGTTATATTTTATGTCAGGTCATTCAACTCACAGAAAATTCTAAGGTTATACATACTAATTATGATATTTATTTGTTTTCTTTTGATAGAGTAACAGGATACGAAGAATAGAAGGCCTAGACAAGCTTGTGAACTTGGAAGAATTCTATGCAAGTCACAATGGAATCGAAAAGGTTGAAGGCTTAGAGGCCAATGTGAGTTCATGATCTGGTTATATTTTGAAGATGGTTACAAAATGCTAGTAGGAAACTAAGTCTAAAGTTGTAAATGTACTCTGGTAAGATGCATTGCTACATTTTACAGAACCAGAGTTCAGTATTGCTTGAAAATTCAATCTCTAGTTATATTTTTTGTATCTTTTTGTGAGAGAAACTGTTTTCACTATAATAATCTTAGAGACTCCAAAAAATCTTTATTTCATATTTTCAGGTGAAACTCACAACATTGGACTTGGCATCTAATTTCATTCCAAGGATAGAGAATGTGAGCCATTTGACTGAAATAGAAGAGTTTTGGGTAAAAAAACCTTCTTGTATCTTTTTTTCAGTTCAGATGTGTTTTTCCATCATTTTATACAGAAATCAACTTCATTTTCTAAAGACAAAGTTGTACAATTATGCATGTTAAGTTTGTCATCATCATGCTGAGTTCCATTAAAGTGTCATAAATTGTTCAGTGGGCAGTATATCTTTTGTAGCACATACAGAAAATCATGCATGCTTATAACGTAGAACATGTACTTTAATGGGATGATTGTGCTTCATTTCAAAGTTAATCATAAGCATGTTAAGGGTGCTTAATTAACTGTATATGCATTTCATTTTTCAGTTCAATGATAATAAATTGTCTGACTGGAATGACTTAAAAGAACTGGAACCTATGAAAAAATTGGCCACAGTGTACCTAGAAAGGAACCCACTTTACTATGATGGGGAGAAGAGACCAGATCCCAATTATAGACGGAAAATCAAGCTAGCTCTACCTCATATTAAACAGATAGATGCAACACTGTGTTAATGGTAGGTATGTAGTTATAGACATAAATCAAGCTAGTTCTACCTCATATCAAACAGATAGATGCAACACTGTGTTAATGGTAGGTATGTAGTTATAGACATAAATCAAGCTAGCCCTACCTCATATCAAACAGATAGACGCAACACTGTGTTAATGGTAGGTATGTAGTTATAAATCAAGCTAGCTCTACCTCATATCAAACAGATAGACGCAACACTGTGTTAATGGTAGGTCTGTAGTTATAGACATTAATCAAGCTAGCCCTACCTCATATCAAACAGATAGAGGCAACACTGTGTTAATGGTAGGTGTGTAGTTATAGACATAAATCAAGCTAGCTCTACCTCATATCAAACAGATAGATGCAACACTGTGTTAATGGTAGGTATGTAGTTATAGACATAAATCAAGCTAGCTCTACCTCATATCAAACAGATAGACACAACACTGTGTTAATGGTAGGTATGTAGTTATAGACATAAATCAAGTTAGCTCTACCTCATATCAAACAGCTAGACACAACACTGTGTTAATGGTAAGTATGTAGTTATAGACATTAATCAGGCTAGCTCTACCTCATATCAAACAGATAGACACAACACTGTGTTAATGGTAGGTATGTAGTTATAGACATAAATCAAGCTAGCTCTACCTCATATCAAACAGATAGACACAACACTGTGTTAATGGTAGGTATGTAGTTATAAACATAAATCAAGATAGCACTACCTCATATCAAACAGATAGAAACAACACTGTGTTAATGGTAGGTATGTAGTTATAAACATAAATCAAGATAGCCCTACCTCATATCAAACAGATAGACACAACACTGTGTTAGTGGTAGGTATGTAGTTATAGACATAAATCAAGCTAGCTCTACCTCATATCAAACAGATAGACACAACACTGTGTTAGTGGTAGGTATGTAGTTATAGACATTAATCAAGCTAGCCCTACCTCATATCAAACAGATAGACACAACACTGTGTTAGTGGTAGGTATGTAGTTATAGACATTAATCAAGCTAGCCCTACCTCATATCAAACAGATAGATGCAACACTGTGTTAATGGTAGGTGTGTAGTTATAGACATAAATCAAGCTAGCTCTACCTCATATCAAACAGATAGATGCAACACTGTGTTAATGGTAGGTATGCAAGAAGTAGTTTATGCAGTGTATAGCTTGTTTGTCAAAGAAATATCTGAGGGATGTTAATATTTTATTGCTAATTATCTGATGTGTTTGTCATTTACAAACCAACTTTTATTGGATTTGAATATTGAATTCTGAATTTTATAAATTTTGATGTAATCATCAATGAATGACTCTTTAAATGACATATAATAGAAATCAAATAACCATTAACTAATCAGTGAAGAAATGGTTTCAAAGTACAAAAATAATACCTTAATAAATTTAACTAAAAAATATCTTTATATCTGTTTTTCATTTCCTTTACAGCTATTTCCCTGTGATGTAGAGTGTCGTCCATTTTCATCGTGCCATAACACAGACTGGGAGTACAGACATGACTAGAACAGTACACACAACAATGCATAATTCTCATTCATATTTTAATCTATTTTTAACTAGTTGAGTTGTTACTTATATTCCATCTAATGTTCTTAATAATTAAATGTTAAGGATACACCAAAGGTTTCCACAGGGCAAAATTTAATTTGTTTGTAATTCTTTCATTAAGAAAGATAACATATTAAAAGTATATATCATTGGAAAGCTTGTTAAATTTACTATTTAATGATCTTAATTTAAATTTTCTATTTTATCTTATTAAAACATTATTCATATTCTAATATAAATATTAGTGCATTTATATTTTTTAAATCAACTTTTTTGTATTCCACCTCTCAAAGTCAAAATTTTGCCTCGATGTAGCTTAAAGATTGAACTATAAAACTGTATCTCAGATTTTTGATAAATCTCCTTATTCAAAAGTTACATCCATTTGTCTTTCAATGTTACCAATTTATTAGCCCAATTTTACATTTCCCCCAATAATTCAAGAACTGAGCAAGATATCGAAAATCTGAGATACGGTTTTGTGAACACACATTTGAGACACATTCTGGCCAGTTTTCAGAGAAATTGGACAATAAATAAGGGAGCTGAATCCTTTGAAATAATACCACCAACTGTCTGATCTTACTTTACAGTAGAGGACAAAAACCCATTACACAACAAAGTCTGCCAAAGCTAGAAATATATGACACCTTGGAGATTCAGCTTTGGATACCTGTCACTTATCCATATTTCCTATGCATATTCACAAGAATGGGAGGTCCTATTCTTTATTTAGGTGCTTTTAATGAAGTAAAATAGGTTCAATTCCGAATCAGAAAGATTTCCCGGCAAAATGGCAAGAGCTAAGCTCCACCTCCTATTTCATGGTCATTAGTGACCTGTTAGATCTTCTTCCCTAAATCTAGAGTCCCTGTAGTTTAATTACTGATAGCCTCTGTGTGGCTAGTGAAGAATTCCCCAAGTGGTCACAGTAATTTATTGCTCCTTTCAGAAGCAGGCAGTTACAGACCAAATCAGAAGCTTCAATAACGGCACATTCACATGTGTTAGTGTTTATGTTTGATTATTGTTTAATAATTAGAAAACCATTTAATAATCAGCAAGAATTTTTCATGCATTACAAAGCAGTGATTAGCACTGTTTTCTTAGCCAAAAATCTCAAAATTGACAAAAATCTTGAAAAAAGCCTTTGGTGTATCCTTAAGAAGTTCCTATTTGTGCCTGTTCCTCTGTTGTTATGTAATGACACATATGTTCCGAAAGTACAAATCAGTGCTACATATCTAAGTAAAATGGAATAAGTTTTTGAGAGTTGATACTTGGAAATTTTATTTTTAATGTGCTCAGTTTCATCATTTCAAAGAACATGAAACTAAATGTATCCATGTATATTTAAATGATTCCAAATTTTCTTTCATGGTTGAAGAGTTAGATGATTGAATCCAACAAATCTTTATAAAGGTCTTAAAGGTGCTTAGACACAGACTTGAAGCTAATATTTTCTCTAATTTTCTGTATAAAATCACAAATTTTATGTTGCTATAGCATCTTGCACAAAATTAAAATAAAAAAATTCAATCTGAAAGTTATTGAAACTTTCAATGATTAACACATCCTTGCACTTTCACAGTTTAAACCTTTTCCTTAATACTTCAGAAAAGAAGCAATTTTGTTGTGTTATAATGAAAAATATTACATGTATAATCCAGAAAATTATGAGTAGAAATGTTTGTAAGCAAAACCCACTTAAGCATTGTAAGGCTGTGCCGAGTATTGTGTAATTATGTACAGAGTTTAACAAATTGAAGACACACGTGAAACATACCGGTAAACTGTATTTGTAAACAGGGCACGGGCTCTGTTATTGTTAATGTTTACAATTCACAGGGTGTGTTCAATTGTTGAACTCTGCACACACCACTGAGCATGGACGGACATTACTGATGAGAGGATTTTGCTGTATACATTTCTACTCTTAAATTTTGGGATTATAGTTTTAATGTTTTCATTAATACACGACAAAATTGCTACTTTTCAAAATAAGGAAAAAGTTAAAATTTGTGAAAGTGCAAGGATGTGTCAATCAAAAGCGTCTAGAAATTCGAAGTTTCAATAAATTCCAGATAAAATAAAATTTTTAATGCATTTTCATACGAAATGCTATAGTAACATATAAGATATGAAATTATACAGAAAATTTGAGAAAATATTATTTCAAATCTGTGTCTAAGCACCTTTAATATTTGGAAATGATTTATAGTAAGAGATCTGAAATATATACATGTATATAATAGGGCATGGCAATTTGTAACCGGTTAAGTGATTATTCGGTTGGAACATTGGTATTACCGGTACATTGGTTAGTTGGATAAAATAAAGTATATGATTGAACATAATTTTCTTAAAACTGGTATTCTGATATGATTAACTGGTTAATCATTCTGAATGTCTTTGGTTAACCGATTAGCAATTCTGTATTATGTTACCGGGTAATATTTGTATTAAAGCTGAACACGACTCGAAAAAAGTATGCCATTTTGGAAATCATTATCTACGATACATGAACACCAAGGTATACTCTTCAGATTTGTCACACCTGACTGCTTTATTGTCATGGGTATCAGCGTGGAATGGCAACCTGTGTTCTTGCTGGTTATCTTGCATTACCTTTGTTTACATTTTATTGCAGTTACGTGTATCTTTGTTTGTTTGTATACTGCACTGACCTGTACAACTATAATTATAAGTTTCTTTGGTATTTTACTTTTCTGCATTAGACAAAGTACTACGTTATTGTTGTTGCTACCGAGTGCTGTATAGCATATGTCCGTCTACACCGGTGTCGACTGATTACACTGAAAAGAGAATAAGTCCTGCCCTTTATATAGGGATCTGCAGGTAGAACAATTCTTCAAACAAAAATGGCTGACACATTCCTTTTACGGATTCATGTTCAGCTTTAATATGGCTCATTATAGCTGCAATAATGTAGCCCTCTCTGATTTTTTTTAATCTGATGTTTTCTGGAGCCTCTATCCCCCCCCCCCAAAAGAAAAACAAAAAACGGAGAGGCTTCAGTATTGCAGCTAGGCTCATTATACACTTTTTCATGCATGACCATCATGATGTAAGAGTTTTGGGGGGTTTTCATAACAATTTCATACAATACCAGTATCCAGAATTCATGAAAATTTTGTCTTGTTGAAAAAATACCAAATGGCTATGTTGTAAACATAGTGTCATTTGTTGATCGACCATATAGGCAATTTAATTAAAATATCATAGCCCCTTGTTATGTTTATTTATATGTTTGGCATTACTACATAACAATATAACGTGAAAGAAACATTTTTGTGAGCCTTGTCTGGACACAGAATAGAACCATTCACAGGTAAGCTTGGACCTTCCCATGTAAAGTGTAGCATTCTCGGTGCTACATAATCAGGGTTTGTCAAATGACGAATAGATTCTCATTGGTTAAGAAATCAATAAGATCAGGAACTTTAAATTGTTTACAACGATAAGAAGACTTAAGCTCCACCTTTTTGCCGGATGAGACAATGTTATTGGTTATTTGATACACTATGAAATTGGCATTTCTATCCCATGTATAATTCAATAGTGAAGGAAAGCTGTGTAAATTTTAGAAACTAATTATGTACGACGAAAATGCCATGCCTTAATTACTGAAAGTCCAAACTTACCTGGGAAGTGTCCTATTTTTTGCACACTTCAGCCTTGCATCTGCACAGATAAATAGACAAGGATTCTAAAATAAAACCCCTCCAAACAACTTGATAAACTTAAAAAATAACTAATGTTTTAGGCTTTAATCTTAGCTTCTCAAATAACTTAAATAAATGTTTAAATTAACTAATGTGATGACACAATTTTAACAAAGGTATATAAATCATGTCTAAATCAACAAGTAATACATGCATTAGAAATTAACATAAAAAAATTCTTATAATAGAAATTAAATAATCCATAATTGTACCTTGATTTCATAAATAGAAGATTGGTCACTCAGAAATTCTGTACCAAATTTTAAATGTGGAAAAAAAATGTGATTCAGCAGTTTGACAATGTATTACCCCGGTACATGTACTTGCACAGTTTCGGGTAATAGATTATTTTCTAATCAATGCTTAAACAATTTGTATAACATAATTACAAAAAAAAATGTTATAAGTTAATTTTGTCCAAAACAACATAGCTATATATCAGAGCAATTAAAGCACAATGGACAAACAATTTTTATCAATAATCCCTATAACAGTGTATTTGTTAAGTTCATCAAATGTTTTAACACAACAGGGAATAAAAATAAATTTGCTATAAGCATGGATGCATTATACGCATATATGCTCTAACAGTATTTAACTGTATTTCTAATGATGTAAGTATATGTAATCAAATTTTAATGTAGAGAATTACCAGTATAACTGCCCGTGGTAAATTGTTACCACCAACGTCATATAATCATGTTTCAAGAAATATCAATCAAAGGGGTGAAAACTTTTTTAAAAAATTTACAATGTCACCTGACTTACAAAATTTATATCTACATTACTTGCATGTCAAAAATGCTTTTCCTGCACGTCATAACAAAAAACTAGCAGTGAAAACCCAGTAAAGAAAAATCAATGCCTAGATGCCTAAAGAACTTAATCACCAATAGTAGCTCTTGATCCACAAGGCAGAGTGATTTACAAAATATGCAGCTCTTTTCTTAAGAACACTGCTTAAAGGGTCACAACTATTATTAAGCACGAATTAGATATTTAAAGTACTTCAGAAATGAATAAGTTAAGTTCGAAATGCTCAAGGAGTCTTTTGTTTTAATACTGGTCTCTTCTTTTGGTTGGACTTCTCTGTAGGAAAAAAAAAGCAATATTAAAAAAAGTGTCAAGAAATTTATTCTCATTCATTTACAGTTTTAGAAAAACTGCTTTAGATACTTACATTTTTGTTAGTCCTGTCCCCACCGTAGTCAAATGTTCTATCCCTCTGTCTTGTGTTGGACTGACCGGGAGTGGACGGTAGGTATTGACCATCAGAGTTCCTTTGTGACCTGGAATAACTATAGGTTCATAATGTTTGTGTGAAAGTTACTCCCAAAACAATCTGTATATACATGTACCTCCTTTAAATTGTGAAATCAAATTTTTCGTCAATAAATAACAGTGCCCTAAGCTCCCACTTTAATGTTTGTGTATGATACTTTTGATTATAATAATTTTGAAACCTGATTACCTTGTTGGACGTAGATTACCGACTTCTAAGTCTGGATCAAGATAATCTCGCCGACTGGCTCCTGTATTTGTTTTCTTTGCATCTGATCACAAAAAAGTCATAAAAAGTAAGAGTGCCATCAATATCCATACATAAAAAAAATTAAATAAACACAATTGATTTGATTTCTAAAAACAGACTGAAGGATCATGTAATGGAGAAACATACCATTTCTTTTGGATACAGCACCAGGTCCTCGACTAGAACTAACAGACGAGTATGCAGACTGTTTGGCAAGATTATTTAAATTCACATTGTTCTTTTTTGAGCTTGGGATCCCAACAAAGGATCCAGTAGCTTCCCTTGAATCCCCTGTCCTGCGTGAACCTGCCAGCCTGGAAGAGGGGAGGGGAGAGTCATTATCACTGAGCAGGCTACCTAATGTCTTTCTGGTGCGAGCAGCGCTGCTCACGGAGGTCCTAGAAGTTGACCTCCTAGGGGATGGAGGAGAGACATTTTCACTTTCACTCGTTCGATGCTGGCCCCTTGAACCATACACATCAAAAGAAGAACTTCCGTATTTCCGTAGTGTGTGATCCAGGTCTCGCAAGTGGGGCCCAGGAGGGGTTGCATTATGATCTTTGCCGTAAATAATTGAATTGATATTTGGAGTATGTTGTGGTTTGGCCCTGGGGGTGTTTGAGACTCTTTTGGGGGTGGCACCTGTGCTTCTTACAGCAGGGGACATCACTCTTGGAGTTTTTAATGCATCGGAATCACAGACTGCCTAAAAGGAATGGAAAGTTATTTATGCTTTAGATATTAAAGGTTAAATGTTCTTTCAGGAAACAAGATAAATGTACATTGTTGAAAGTTAACATTTTTTCCCAAAACGTTTGTACATATGGACTAAAACAACAGGACAACATTACATGTCATAGTGCATTCAGTGATGCTATTTCTTAATAGTACCTGGTGTTGAACAAGTACATCTTGTGGAAAGAGTTCATCACAAAATTCACATGGTAGCATCAGGTCCTCGTGTGGTTCTACTGGGCTGACGTCATCAATAAACCTACAATAGTTTTACAATAACTGAGAAAATAACATAAGAAAAAATCTTCTTTTTAAAACAAAGTAGAAAAACTCTGACTTCATAATACACTTCCAGTTACTTTAGCTCCGTGTTGCTGAGGAATCACAAATACCAGCTAGAATGTGTATAAATCCTTACCCTGTGGGATCAGAATCGTCCATGTAACTATGGAGATTATCGATGACGTTAGGGAGGGGTCTTTGAGCGGGATGAATGGGGTAGTTTGTTCTGTTGTCTGATTCCTCTCTGAGATTGGTGTCTGCCATTAGTGAACTCAATTGGTCCTCTGTACAGGAGCCCTGTGATAGAGTTTAGCACTTGTACAAGCAGTTATGTTTTCTTTCTATATTCACACTATTCATAGCTAAACTTTTTTGACTGTATTGTTTCTATCATAAGTGTCTCATAGGTATAATAGGTACCTGATGTAAAACAAGCACATCAATGGGAAATGCTTCTCCACAAAATTCACAGGGCAAAAAAGTTTGGTCTACAAATGAAAAAATAAAGTCTGTTAATCAATCATATCAAATTTAAGCATTTGTCACAAAGAAGATCATAAATACTGTGTATACACACCATGGTTCTCGTTATAACTGACTTCTCCATTTCTATTCCTCCTCTCTAAGTTGACCTCCTTTTTCTTACTCTTACTGCCGACGGCCTGGGTCCCTCCCCGGGCCGTAGTCCGAGTGGGGAGAGTCCCCCTCGTCTGATGTGAGGGTCCCATCCCATTCACTCCCAGTAATCTCTGGATCTCATCCATCTGGAAGGAATTTAATTCACCTGATCCAAACAGGAAATCGTCCGAGTCATCCACCACTGGAGGGGCTGCTCTCCTGTTTGTTGTAACTGATCCATTACTAGGGAGATTGGGAATATTCACCGGTGTGTTATTGTTGTTCTTGGGTTGAATTTCTCGGAAGTTACACCTGGACTCTTCGTGCTGAGCCATGTCTTTCACCATTATAAACTGTCCACATCGTATACAGTTCTCTGTGCGGGTTCCACAGTATCCCTGGTGCTCCTCTAACTCTCCCTTTGCCACATCCATTTCACAGTAAACACACTTGATTGGTCTCTTGAGACATTCTTGTTCCTTAAAACATAAATTATATATATATGAAATATAATGACAACAATGTTTTATATTCTCATTATTTCATTTGCCAATGATAATGGGTGTTTTAGAAATTTGATAAATGCAATATACAGCCAGTACTGCAATAAGCACTTTAGATATAAATCTTTATAAAAAAAATTTCTTTCATGATAAACTACCACACTCTAAATAATGTTGAATATATTCTAAAGGTATATTCTTTATTAATTTCTTATAAACTATTTTCAAATGTGGTTAAAATATGAATTGCTAAGAATCATAGTTTAAATTGACGCTCAATGTAACATTTACTAATGGCATGCTTTCTTTTAAACAGTTGACATTGACCTTTATTTGTATCTAACATGTGTATTTATAGACGTACCTCATGAATTTCCAGATGCTGTTTTTCCACCTCTTTGTTACACTTGGGACAAGGTATTTTGGCGTGGTTCTCCTCAAAGTGAACCTCCATTTCAGCTCTAGGAATCGGCTCATTGCAATGTTCACAGAGGGAAATGTTTCTTTTGCAGTGCATTTCATGCAGTACAAAATTTGATGTAGCAATCTGTCTTCGACTAAAAAAGAAAAATCAAACTCTTAAAACATTGGTTTAAACCTGAAGTGAAAACCCTTGAAGTAGGAGAAAATTGTTTATCAGTTAATTGTCATTTTAGTTAAAAATGACATCTTTGAACTGAATTTTTAGCTCACCTGAGCCGAAGGCTCAAGTGAGCTTTTCTGATCACATTTTGTCCGTCGTCCGTCCGTCCGTCTGTCTAGCTGTCCGTCCGTCCGTCTGTCTGTCCGTCTGTAAACTTTTCACATTTTCGACTTCTTCTCAAGAACCACTAGGCCAATTTTGACCAAACTTGGTACAAAGCATCCTTGGGTGAAGGGGAATTTAAATTGTTAAAATGAAGGGACATATCCCCTCACAAGGGGAGATAATCAAGAAAAGAGAAAAATAGGGTTGGGTCATTAAAAAATCTTCTTCTCAAGAACCACTGGGCCAGTAAAGCTGAAACTTATGTGGAAGCATCCTGGGGTAGTGTAGATTCTAAATTGTTCAAATCATGACCCCCGGCGGAAGGGCGGGGCCACAATGGGGAATCAAAGTTTTATATAGAAATATATATAGGAATAAATCTTTGAAAATCTTCTTCTCAAGAACCACTGGGCCGGAAAAGGTGAAACTTATGTGGAAGGATCCTGGTATAGTGTAGATTCTAAATTGTTCACATCATGACCCCCGAGGGAAGGGTGGGGCCACAATGGGGTATCAAAGTTTTACATAGAAATATATAGGAAAAATCTTTGAAAATCTTCTTCTCAAGAACCACTGGGCCAGAAAAGCTGAAACTTATGTGGAAGGATCCTGGTATAGTGTAGATTCTAAGTTGTAGGAATCATGACCCCCGAGGGAAGGGCGGGGCCACAATGGGGTATCAAAGTTTACATAGAAATATATAGGAAAAATCTTTGAAAATCTTCTTCTCAAGAACCACTGGGCCAGAAAAGCTGAAACTTATGTGGAAGCATCCTGGTGTAGTGTAGATTCTAAATTGTTCAAATCATGACCCCCCCGGGGAAGGGTGGGGCCACAATGGGGTATCAAAGTTTTACATAGAAATATATAGGAAAAATCTTTGAAAATCTTCTTCTCAAGAACCACTGGGCCAGAAAAGCTGAAACTTATGTGGAAGCATCCTGGTATAATGTAGATTCTGAATTGTTCAAATAATGACCCCCGGGGGAAGGGCAGGGCCACAATGGGGAATCAAAGTTTTATATAGAAATATATAGGAAAAATCTTTGAAAATCTTCTTCTCAAGAACCACTGGGCCAGAAAAAGTGAAGCTTATGTGGAAGCATTCTGGGGTAGTGTAAATTCTAAATTGTAGGAATCATGACCCCCGGGGGGAGGATCATGGGGTAGTGTAGATTTCAAAATGTCTAAATTATGATCAGTGGGGTAGGGTGGGGATGCATTATGTATAACAAGGGGGAAATCTGGTAAAGAACAGAATGGTCAAAGCTTCTCAGGTGAGCGATGTGGTCCATGGGCCTCTTGTTGTTATTGTTGTGGATCAAAGAACTAATTAATGTAGATTTTGAAGTCATTTATTGCCTGCATGTACTAGATGTGATCTAAATAAAACACTTGAAGATGTTACTTGATTCCTGAAACACAAAGGACAAGAATATGATCCTGAATATTGAATAAGACAGCAAGTGTATGTGTAGATATATTCATTATTTTAAATAATAATACATCTGGTTGCCTGTGACAAACAGATTTTGTTCTGGGCAAACCAGTTTGCTTGTTTCAGTGTCCAGCTATATGTGTTAAAATTGCCATCAATTAAAAACTTACTTTGATAAATCTCAACAATAGTTACTGGTACATGTAAAGAAGCATTAAAACTTTTTTTTAAAAGCCAAGTGGCAGAAGTAATTCTTTAATACACTTATGATACAGATCAAAGCTACGCTAACTGTTCCTACTAATAGATTCATAGGATTGCCACTTGACAGCTTAAAAACAGATCAAGCATATCATTTTCACAATGCAATAAAAACAAGAGGCCCAGGGGCCATAGCGCTCACCTGAGCACATCAGGCTTGAATTTACTCCCCCCTCCAGGCGTTCATCATTTGAACAAACTAGAATCTGCACTACCTGAGGATGATTCCATATAAATATCACTAATCATAGCTTTGAAGTACTTGAAAAGAAGATTTTAAAAGGTTTCCCTATATATCCCTATGTAAAACTTGGGTCGGCCATTTTGGCCCCA